>VANL01000312.1:0-41907 GCA_006352455.1 Brachionus sp. 'Tiscar' | reverse complement strand
CCTTTCCAACGTCGAGGATGCAACTAAAAATGCAACAACTGGAATTATAATCTCTTCAAATTCCACTGAATCATTAGCCAAATCTAATGAAACATCATCAGAAACTCTTGTAACACCAACATCAAATGTAATCCTTTCCAACGTCGAGGATGCAACTAAAAATGCAACAACTGGAATTATAATCTCTTCAAATTCCACTGAATCATTAGCCAAATCTAATGAAACA
This sequence comes from Brachionus sp. 'Tiscar', assembly GCA_006352455.1. Classification (NCBI taxonomy): domain Eukaryota; kingdom Metazoa; phylum Rotifera; class Eurotatoria; order Ploima; family Brachionidae; genus Brachionus; species Brachionus sp. 'Tiscar'. The sequence goes on along the minus strand of VANL01000312.1, from coordinate 41,681 downwards.
TCATCAGAAACTTTATCAAAATTAGATGAAGAAAAAAATAATGCAATCAGTGAAAAAAGTATTTTATATTACTTTGCTAATGAAGGATTCAAAGTTTCTATAAACAATTCACTGATTTTAGTATTGTTTTCGATTTTATTAGTAAATTTATTTTAATGAATCAATTTTCCTTTCTTTATTTTTAGGTTTGTTGGAGTTAAGTTAAATTTTAGTTAAAATTTTACGTTCTATTTTTGTTATTTTTAATTTGTTTAATTAATTAAATAAAAGATTAAGATCATTTTTTTATTTTTATTAGAAAAGTCTTTAAAACAATGGATTAAACATTTTAGAATTTAAATACTTGAAATAAGCTCACAAATTTCATAGTACCAAAAAAATTCTTTTTCCGGAAATAGTAAAATAAATTTTTTAAAAGATTCACGATTTGTGTTCGATTCCAATCCATTATTTTGTTCTTCTTGAATTAAATCCTAAAAATAATATGATAACTAGCTTTTTAATAATATTTACATGTGATATACTTTTAAAGGACGAAAATTTTTTTTAAATTCTTCTTTTCCAAGATTTTTTTCCAATATGGATCTGCGTTCCTCTATCGAACAGTTCACAAAAACCGGTTTTTCATCTTCAAATTCTGTATCACTGCCGTCACTTTCACCATCTTTATTTTTAATTTTTAAATTTTTTTCTCAAAATATAATTTTATCTTTAATTACTCAAGGAGACGATTTCACAGTCTTCTTCATCGTTTAATTCTTTTAAATTTTTTTTGCTTATTTCCAAGCTATCTAATGGTATGTCACTTCGCTTATTAGATTTATCAATATTTTTTCCAATATCGACTTCATCATCATCAGACAAATAGCTTTGCATTGAATGAATGACTTGAGTTAAATCATCAGATTCGTCACAATTGCTTATTTCATTTGAAATTTTCTTTTTAAAATATTCACAAGTTATAAATAAAATTTTTATTATTTTTATCATAACTATACCTTTTTTTGTTTTGTATAATTGTCCTCATCACTATCAAACAAAAAACTTTCCATAGTCTCTCTCACTTGAGTTAAATCACTCGATTCTGAATTACTAATTTTTTCCGAAAGATCCGACTTGAAGCAAATTTGATAAGAAAAAAAATTATAAATTTTTATTAATCGATAATTACCTCTGAACTTTTATCTGAACAATCCTTATTTAGTTCATCTAAACTATGAACTTTTTTTATTGTTTTTTTAATTGTTTCAATTTTGCCTTTAGTAACTACAACTTCATTATCATCATCTGATTCTTCGTTTATCGCTTTTGTTAAAATATCAGGCACCGAACAGGTACGCAATAACTAGCATAAACAAAAAATTTAATAAAATTTCAGCTAAAAATTTAATTCTTACTTTAGTATTTTTTGTATCAAATTTTCCTTGAGTCATTTCAAGCCAAATGTTTTTAGTCATTTGTAACTTGTCAGATTTTAAAGGAGAAATTTTGCTTAATGCTTCGTCCCAAGTTGCCTTAAATGAGTCGCTAGTCAAATTTTTCAAAAAATCTGGTGGTTTTTCGTCAATTAATTGTGAATTAGTGAATGTAGAATTGACAATTTTTGAATCAACTTGATCATTTATGAGATATGTGCCTTTGGTTAGATTTGAATTTTCGCATTGCTCTTTTACTGTTTTGTCGAACATCACCGTCTTACATGTTTCAATTTTTGCTTCATCTAAAACCTTTAAAACAGACATATGTGGTTGATCCCATTCTTTTCTAGGAGAAACAATTTTGATAGTTGGACTTGGCACAATCGTATTTTCAATAATTGGACAATCATTAAGTGGTGTAAGATCAGTTTGTTCAGGCCAGCATCTTCTATTTTCAATAGGTTTTTCAATTATTGCTTCATTAGGATTTTTTAGAATCTCTTCTTTTGATCTTAAAAAAATTCGGAACTATTTTGCCAAAATGAATTTAGTTTTTATTTTACATGTGTTTTCCTATTACTCCAATATTGTTTAACAATTCAGTTATTCCAATTTCGGTCTCTTTTTTCATATCCTTTGGTGGATTAGGTTTTCTTTCAAGATTTTCCTTCTAGGTATTAGAATAAATTAATTTTAAAATTTTTTTTTTTTAAAGTTAATAGTAATTACTGTTGGTTTTAGAATTGAAATGCTTGGTTTTTTAAATAATTCTCCTTGCTAAATAAAAAAATTATTTCTTAGAATTTATTTAAATTTTAGATAATAATATCGTTAAATCTTTATAATTTTTTAAAAATTAATAGATAAATTCGTTTTATAAACTAAGCAATATGATTTTTATACTCAAAAATTATTCCTAAATCAAAATTGCTAAGTATTCAAATTGTAAAATTTAATATAGATTTATCGTATTAAAACATGCTAAACGAAAATGAAGTTTTAAAAATAATTCTGCACATAAAGTCTTTTTTTGAGTTTTTTGGAAATAAAGGACTAAATTAAGCAATAGAATATCTAAGAGGAAAATATTTATCTTCAATCAGATAAATAAATAAAAAAATCAAAAAAATCATGTACTGGTGCAAGATGAAATTGATGAACGGTTTAAAATATCATTTTAATTCAAACAACTTTTTTCTAACAAACTTTAACTAATTTTTGTTTTAATTAAAAAAAATTAATTCATAGCCCATGGTATACTTAAGTTGCTCTAGAGCTGAATAAAAAGAAAATATGAACAAGAATGTTCTAGAGCATTTGCTCTTGCGCATGCTTTGGTATTCTTTTTTGTTATACTGCTGTAATTAATTTTAAATTTCAATCATTTAATTTAATTCTGGGACAAATTTTAATTGTAAGAAACTCTTGTCTAGCTGCAAAAAAAAGTTATATATATTAACTCGATAACCCTGATAAAAATTATTCAAAGTCTGCTATAAAAGCATAATTCTTTACCAAAATTTTATCAAAAAATACTTTAACTTTTTAAGAGCCAAGATAATAAAAATAAATTTTATTGAATTAAATGGTTCCCCAAAAGCAGAAAAATTTTCACCAAAAACCAAAAATTTGAGATTACAAATCATTGCTTAACACAAGTTTTTGTGCCGAATTCAAAATAAAAATATTCATAAAAATTTTACCAACAAACTAATTAACACAATATTTTTTTTGGTGAAAAAATTTAATTATTACGTTATATGTTAAGAATTTCAATAAAGTTTGATACAATAATAGTTTCTGAATAATATGTTAAAAATATTTTAAACAAGCAAGTTTGGAAACAGCTTTTTAATTGTGAGTGCTAGTTTTTTGTTTGTGGGGTCTAGCTAAACTCATTTGTATATTCCAAGATAAAAAATTTTATTGAAACTATCTGTTAAAAGACTTTTTATCGATACTGTACTTTCATAATTAGAAAAATCTTGTTGTTTATAATTACCAAGAAATGATGCAGGTAGAAGAGCCATACAAAATACAGAGTGAACATTTTTTAGTGTGGAAGTTTTTTGTGTAAGAAATTTAAAATCCAATAAATTTATATCAAGAATAAAAATTAATAATCAAAATGTTAGCATACCCTTAAGGGTGAAGGTCTCTTAAGTGGAGCGCCAACTCTAGACTTAGGATTTAATTTTGGCTTTATCTCAACCAGCGGTTTTCTATTTAAATAGCTTTTATTGCTTCGTATTCTGTCTAATTTTTCTTTTAATTGTTGCTCATTGGACTTCTTTGCAACTTGGACACGCGGTGTAATTGGATTATTATAAATCCGCTTTCCTTTGGCACGATTATTTTCATATTCTTCTTTTATTTTTCTAAATTCTTCTAAACTTTTTCTCTCTTTTCTCGAATTGACACCTATTTTAGGTTCAATTCTATTCTTTTGTTCAACTAACGGAACTCGATTTTTCAATTGATTAGCTAGTTTGTCATTTGCTTGTTCCAGTTCTTGCCTTTTTTTTGCATGTTCATTGAGCTGTTGTTCATATGCTTTGTAATTATCAGCTCCTCGTTCATAATTAACAAACGGATATTTTTCTTTATTCGGCTCCTTTAAAAATTTTAATTTTGATTTTATCCTAACTTTTTGAAAAAAAAATAATAACAAACCTCTTCTGATTCATTTGAGGGAAGAACATTTTGCCAGCCAAGTTCTCGGGCACGATTTATGCGCTCAACTTTCTGTTTATCAGCAAATTCTTTTTGTTTTTTACGCAACATGGCCTCTTCGAATTCTTTTTTTTCTTGTCTTTGTTCCAGGTAAGAACCTTTGATCTTTTTTAGAAAATATTCAAATTTAAAATTTAGCTTGCTTGAAAAAATTGAAAAATATTTACAATAGGTCTTTCGGCCGAGGGTGGTCGTCTTTTTACATCAACACTTTTTTTTTCCTGTGATCTTTGCACAGCCGATGATGGCTTTTTGAATAAAGGTTGACCGTAAATTTTTGACGGATCATAAACTGGACGAGGATGTGGATTGGCAAGAACATTAACTATAGGAACATTTAAAGGCTTTGCACTTGGCTTTGCAGCTGCATTGTTTTGAACTTTAAGTTTTCGTTTTATATTTTCACCATGAAGAACTGTATGACTAAATTCATCTTCCATTTCCTAAATATAAATAATTTATAGATGAAATAAACTTGTTTAAAAACAAACTTCATTAGTCAAGAATCTTGCGCATCTTCTCATAATGAATGGCTTTCTCAATATACCATTGACTGATGGTCGCTCTCTTGGATTTTTTTTAAGCATTGAAGCGACCAAGTTTCGCAATTCATAGCTATATCTTGGATTAACCTGGTCATAAGTTCCTCTTATTATTTTGCATATCAACATTTTTAAATCATTTGCTTCAAACTAAAGCTATCTGTTAGAGAAAAAAAATTCAAAAGTATATTTATTCAATTTACTGGATGTTTCATGTTGGTCATTTCAAAAAGAATGCATCCTAGTGACCACACATCAGATTTATTATTGTAGGACATGTGATTGCAAATTTCTGGACTCATATAATAAGGAGTACCAATGGCCGTTCGAGCGAACTCCGACGTGCTTTTTTAGAATTTGTTTAATTTAAAATTATTTTGAATAAATTTTTATTTAATTACTTGTTTAATACTTTGGCAACACCAAAATCTCCAAGTTTTATTACACCACTCTTGGTCAAAAATATGTTCTTGGAAAATTATAAAAATTATATATTAAAAACTAAGATATCAATCTTGTTTACTTGAGACTTAAGATCTCGGTGCAAAATTTTTCTGTCATGTACATGCTTTAGTGCCAATGCAATTTGTACAAACCAGTCAAGAATCTAGAAAATAATGTTGAATGAAATTCGTCTAAAAAAATTTGTTTTTTATTACCTGATCTTCATTGATTGGAGTTCCTCGCATAGATTGAATTTTTGTGTAAAGATCACCACCGTCACAGTAATCCATTACTATACATAAATTTCCATCCTCTAATAAAATAAAATTATAAAATTCATAAAAAATTCGTTTAAGTTCTTGCCTTCAAATGAGTCAATATAAGAAACTATATTGGGATGATTCATCTGAGCCAAAACTGATACTTCTTTTTTAGCTTCTTCCCTTTCTTTGGCAGGCATCTTAAAAAAGAATCATTTTTATGAAAAATTAATGAATAAAAGTGAACAATTATTTACTTTAGCTACATTAATTTTTTTAACAACATAGTCTTTGTTATCTTTTTTGCATTTGACTAGCCAGGCTGATCCAAAAGATCCTTCGCCAATTTTTTTAACTTTAACATAGTCTGACCATGTCATTTTGATTAATCATAATATTCGACAACAATAATTTGAAAAAAAAAATTTGAATTTAATCCTAAAATAAAAAAACATAATTACGAATTAAGCGACTTAAATTTGAAATTAAGTAATTTTTTTTAATAGCTGGCCTAAATTAAAAACGGAATTTTTTTATTTCTAATTATAAAGATACGTTATAAGATAGTTCAAATCAAACCTATAATTTAGTTTATATTATTTATGTAGATAAAAAATTGAACACAGAAATAATTTTGAATTACTGTCATTTGAATGTTAATTTTTTGTAAATTCTTAATAACCATAGAAACTGTGGATTTTTGATGAATAAATTAAGTCCAAGTCACTCGCCAATTGAATTAATTTAGAGTTGTCATTTTTATTAGTTCATTCCTAATTTATATCTTCTTATTTTTATTTAGCATTCTTCTAGAACAAGTCACTGACAAAAGATTCCAAAAATAGCACGTTTTTAAATCTGAGAAATCGTAATTCATTTAGAGGCGTAAAAATAAAAGATTTAAAAATTATATTAGTATATTTTATAAAAATTAATTTAAAATAAAAATTTAATTTAATTTATTAGAAAAATTTTTGAAAATTAAATTTTGAACAAGGACTAAATGATTTAATTATCAACTCTATTTTGATGCAGTTGAAGTCATCAAAAATTCAGTTTATTTGAATCGTCTCATCAATTAAAATACTAATACTTTAAATTACTGTTATTTCATTAAAATTTATTCCAGAAAGTCTTAAGTTGGCTAAAAAAATAAGCTCATCTACACCAACCATTTTTATACTCATATTTCAGTAAAAAAAAATAATCCCCTTTTAAAAGCAAAGTCAACCAGTAAAATTAAAAAAGAGACAAATAAAAGATTAGCTAAAGAGTCATTGCATAATTATCAAAATTTAAAAATTTTATTATGATATTTTATGGAAGAAAATTGTTAGTTTTTGATTAAATCTAAATAAATTTCTTTAAATTTAAAGACTTGATTTGATATTTGATTTGATGTAACTAGGCCACTAAGTCATTTGCGGACTATGAAATCAATAAGTATTATTAAGTTAAAATTTATACCATAAATTTTTATTTTCTCATAATTTATAATATTTTTAAGAGTAGTTAATGAATTATAAAAAATTTCGAAATCAGCGATACTGATGCCTTTTAAATTAAGTCAAAAAAATCTTAAGATTTAAATTGACTAGTAAATATATTCTATTAAAAAAATCTCATAATTACAAATTTTTGTTAATACTTAAAGATCTCTTCAATTGCACTAATGTCTATTATATTTAATTAATAATATCATCGCATATTTCCAAGTAAACATTGGAAACTTTAATATCGAAATCATTATCTAGGCTATCAAGATAGGTGAACTTCAGATGATTAGGTTTCATGATATTCTGGGCTTTGTGAATTTTGAAACAAAAAAACAATAACAATTTTAATTGTACTAACTTTTTTTTCCTTTGGTCTAAAACTGGTTCTGCAAAATGTTTGATACATAACATGTATCAACAAAAATTTAATCTGTGCAAAATCTCTGCAATAAAATTTTAATGATTTTTTAATGCGTATACTATTTTGCAGATTTGCATAGTTCTTGCAGAGATTAAATATCGGTGATACATGTTATGTATCACATGATACATTTTACAGAACCAGTTTTAGACCAAAGGAAAAAAAGTTTCTAGTTTTTTTGTTTCAAAATTCACAAAGCCATATTCTGGTTGTTAATTCATATTAAACAAAAATTTAAAATTAATATAAATAAAAAATTCTTAGTCTTTTTCTAATAATTTTATTTAAATTTTAAAAATTAAAATGTAAGCTGAATATTTACATTTATGAGCTTTTATATCAGTTTATTTATTTATTTTCAAAAAAAAAATATCTTAAACTTTTATTTTTAAAAAATATGAAAAAAAATTAATTAATTCTAAGGAGCATCTGGTATTAAAAAAATTACATTAAATTTTAACCACGTAGTCGCTTTCTATCTCGATTTTTTTTTTGATTCAATTTCTGCTTTTTTTTATAAGTTTTTTTAGAACTTTTTCGCATTACTTTTTGTTTCCCTTTTTTTCTTTTGTTTGTACCTTTACGTTTAATTCCTTTCTGCGCTTCTCTTTGTCTAAATCTTTTTTGATTGTTTTCTAAGTTTATAGTCGACTGATCTGCTGGAATTTTATTTTGGTTAGTTGTTACTGGAATTTTTTGATTATTGCTGTCCATCTCTCTCGAATTGACATGAAATGAGATTGATTTTTTTTTCTCCTCATTTTCCGGTTTTCTTTCACATTTACTCAAAATTATAACTTCAAGCAAAATAGCGTAAAGTAATAATTCAGTTTTCATTTGCGTATTTTGCTTTTTCGGTAGAAATATGATCGTCTTTAAGAAATGAAAAATTTTCAATTATTCATTATTTTTCTTTTCAAATTTAATTATAAAATTATTTTTTTTAATCAAATTAAATAATAATTTAAACTTGAAATCTTAAAAAAATATGAATTTTTGGCGCATGTAACAAATTATTTTCAAACCAATAATTATTTCATTTAAATTCTCTTTTTTGATTTATTTATTATTGAGTTTTTTCGGGTGTATTTTCTAAAATTTTTCATTTTCATAATAAAAACTGTAATAAATATTTTTAATAAAATTAAAATTATATGTTATTTTTTGGCAAATTGAGCTTAAATAAATTATCGGATTAGATTTTAGGCAAAATGATTCTCATCATTAATAAAACCAAAAAAATAATTTTATAATTTCCGTTAATGAAACATAGAAATAAAGGCAACAGCTAACTTAATCTTTTAATAAAATATTTTAGAATAAATAGAAAGAAATGTTATTTTTGATTAAAGCGAAATTAGATTGAAGAGTTGTTTTACATTCAATTTTAAATTATTGATAGAAGAAATGATCAATTTTTCAAAATACTAAATTCAAAATTAAATTTATGATTAAAAATAATGAAAATCTAGAGCAAAAAATCTAAAAGATTTGATTTTAAGAAAATTGATTTAAGTCTCTGGAAATAATTTTATTTTATTTCATAATTCCATATTGTATTTGAATCGTAGAGTTTCTTTCTTTTTAAAAGAATAAAGCGATAAAATTTACTAATTCATATTAAAAAAGAATCAATCAATAATAATAATGGCAAATTTAATTAAAAAATGAAAGCTCATTTTTTTCAAATGTGAAAAATTAATCATTTTTATCATTTTTTAAATTAAATAATTTACTTATATTTTAAATTAGAAGAATTTCTTTAGATAAAATCGACATATTGACTAAAATTATTATGATTATTTAAGGAGGAAAAAAAAGTAAATTTCTTCTAAGAAAAATAACTGCTCTCTAAATTCAATTTATGTTTTGTGAAACTTCTTGACGTGAAAAATTAAATTATAACTTAAATTCAAATATCAGTAAATATTAAGAAAAGGGGATTTTTTTTGTGTCAATCAAATTATCTTTAAACGAAAATTCGATAATTGTCACTACAGTTTGATTAAAATCTACGTAATAAGTGAACTTTCCCAAAATTAAGTAATATAAAATAAAAATGATATAAAATAAAATTAAAAGCTCTAAATTTTTTTAACATTATTTTTAATTTTTTTTAATTAAAGAATTTTTTCAAAATTTGAAAAATAAAAGCCATCATCTTGATCTTCTTTTCAATTTTTTCAAAAATTAATTAATCTTTCAATTTAGAGAAAAATTCAAACCAAAATTTGCACGAACCAAAAAAATATTAAAAAAATAATGCTCGAGACTAATTTCTATTATCAAAGTAACTTTATAATGATAAAATTTGAAAATAAAATGCGGTATATATTTTTTTGAATAGCTAATTTTTTTAATTTTACTTAATTATGTTAAACTAAATAGAATTATAAACTAATATCTAATATTTCTAAACTGATAATAACTTAAAGTTCGATTAATTTTTTCAATTAGTAGTTTTAGGGTAACAAATTTATGAAAAAATTTGAGTCTTATTAATGAAAAGTTAATATTGCAAGATCTTAGCTCAAAATTTCTATTCATGCTTTAACAAGAATATCATATGATTAAAAATTAGTTATATAAAAATTCCTTTTTATTCAGAATTTATACTGAAAATATGAAAAGCCTTGTATGAACCTAAATGGCCTCTAAAGTTTCAAAACTAACTAAGAAAAAATCAAAAGAGCTTGATAACAATCAGGTAAAAATTCAATTTTAAAAAATTTACTGAAAAAATATAAAATTCAGTCTATCTAGACCAGATTGTCAAAATTTTTCAAATCAGATTCTGATACAAAAATTACTTGTAGCACAAGCAATGAGAGCATTGAGCCCAAAAATAAAGTGAATCCTCCATCGGAAGCTAAGCCTTTAACTTTGGAAGAAAAAATTTATGATGCTTTAAAAAAATATTTTGGTTATTCTAAATTCAAGTCAGACACACAAAAATCAGCTTGTTTTGAAATAGCCAAGCGCAATGGTGACATTTATGTGTCGATGCCAACAGGGGCTGGAAAATCTCTATGTTTCCAACTACCAGCCATGGTTCATAAAGGAATCTCAATTGTTATTTCACCTTTAATTGCTTTGATTTACGATCAAGTCGAACAGCTCAAAGGAAAAGGAATTCTAGCAGAAAGTTTAAATTCAAAAATTACGGTCAAGCAAAAAAAGAAAATTTTGGCAGATTTGAATAGTGATAAGCCAAAATTAAAACTTTTGTACATCACTCCTGAATTAGCGGCCCAAGATTACTTTAGAGAATTATTATTTAGTTTGAACAAAAAAAAACTTCTTAATTATTTTGTCGTTGATGAGGCTCATTGGTAAATTTCGTGTCCATTTGTTTAATAGCATAATTAATTTATTATTTTTTTCAATAAGTGTTTCTCAATGGGGGCATGACTTTAGGTAATTCTTTTAAAAAAGGTAATTTTGAATAATAATATGAGTAAAATATTAAGACCGCAGTATCTGGAACTTGGTGTACTAAAAGAAAAATTGACTGGAGTGCCATGCATAGCTTTGACTGCCACAGCTACACCAAATGTTGTTTCTGACATTTATAAGTAATTTAACAGAAAAAACATAGATTAATTAGCTATCTAAACATTTATTAGAAATCTGAGCCTAAAAGAGCCGGTCAAAAAATTTAAAACAAGTGTATTTAGATCGAATTTATACTATGAGATATTGTTTAAAGACTTTTTAATCGAAGATCCTTTTGATAATTTGAAAAAATTTATAGAAAAATCTTTAAACGAGTCTATAAACGGTTCAGATGTGTCGAAAAATGTGGGTATAATTTATTGTAGAACTAGAGACTCTTGTTCACAAGTAGCTGGACGTTTGATTACTAAAAATATAAACGCAAAAGCGTATCATGCTGGGTTAAAAAATAGTGAGAGAGATGAGATTCAAAGTGAATGGATGGAAGGAAAAACAAAGGTTATTGTGGCTACAATTAGTTTTGGTATGGGAGTTGATAAATCTACAGTAAGATTTGTTGCACATTGGAATATTCCTAAATCAATGGCGGCATATTATCAAGTAATTTTATATAGCTAATTATTTTGATTGAGTTTTGGAGACTTTTATAGGAAAGTGGTAGAGCTGGAAGAGACGGACTGCGGGCTTATTGTAGACTTTATTATTCTAAAGAAGATAGAGACTTGTTAACTTTTTTGGTCAAGCAAGAACTTCAAGACAAAAAAGGGGTATATTCTGATTCTATTCTTTAGATTATTTATTTTTGTTTTGAATTTCTAAGAATAACAAAACAGACGCAATGTCAAAAATGACAATGGAAGGATTTAATTACTTGATTAATTTTTGTGAAGAATTCAAGTAAATTTGAGTTTTTATTTACTTGATAGAAGCTAATTTTTAGATAAGATGTCGACATGCTGGCATATCTAAATATTTTGATGATGATTCAGTTCCAAAATGTAATAAATCTTGTGATGTTTGCCAAGTACCCAATGAGACAAAAAAAATGATTGACCAGTACAAAGTAAATTGGTTATTTGATTTGAATTTAGATATTTAAATAATTAATATTTCACAATTTTAAAAAATTATCGTCAATATGATCAAATTTAAATGATCATAATCACAAAAACAATTAAAAAAATTTTAAATTTAGGTAAAATTTCTATTTAAAACTTAATTTTTATGTTTGCAAAGCTCTGAAAAGAATTTATGCATATTTTTAAAAGATGCTTACTTAATTAATTAAAAGGTTTTTCTACAAAAAATTCTTTAACTCTTTTTTTAATTGATAAATTTTAAGAATTATCATTAAAATAAAAAAACTTCATTTTTTCTCAATAAAATTAAAGGTTTATTTAAAATTAATATTAAATTTTGTGTGGTGACTTTTTTTACATCAGTCCTTTCTGTATTAACTATATTTTATTATGAAATTGTTGACACTCAAAAACCGGAAGGGTTTCTTCGACCCTCTGTGTTATTTTTCTTGTTTGTTTTTATTCCATGAAAATAAGCGTATTTTTCAACAAAAATTAAATTATTCTATTATTTATTGATTTTAGAATTTTGATTAAAAAAAAAATTTCAATAATGATTTAAATTTATTTAACGAAAAACAAAGAAAAGAAGTAGTATAAAGAGCCGAAAAAACCAACCCCGTTAAGTGTTAAATAATAAATCAAATCTGTAGAATGTTAAATTTTAAAGTAGAATTAAAAATTTAAAAATAATTGACCTAATTGATGAGATATATCAATAGTGAAATTATAAGTTTTAACTTTTAATGATTTAAAATATTCTTAAATTAATTTACTGTCTAAGCGCCAATATTTTAGTGTGTAACATTACACAGAGCCTTATAATAATACCATCATGGTTTTTAATTTTTACTTTAAATAAATTTAAAATACTCTGAATATATTTTCTTAAATTGATATTTTCTAAAGAAAGGTATTTCAACTTCATTTGGATCAAAACCACATTTTAACTATGGACTTATACTTAGCGATATGGACACTGAAGATTTATATGAAGGAGGTCGTTTCAAAAGAAAGCGTTTTGATGATGACAGCGAAGATGATGGCAAAAAGTATCATGACCCAGATTCTTATGATTCAGATATGGCTAAAATGAGATCCAAACTGATCAGATCTGAGTTTCAAAAAAGAAAAATCTCCCATCAAATTGAATCCAGAAATACGGAGATTACTGACGAAGAAAAACTTTTGGCAAAAACATCACTGGTACAAGACCCATTTAATAATAAAATACAAAATTTATCGGTCAGATCACGAGATAGTTGGCTTAAAAAAATTCAGCAAACAATTGAAGAAAACTCAAACATGATGGCTATAAAAACTGATCTAAATGTTTTAAATGAATTTCTTTCAAATGTTGAAAATGATATTTTTCAGAGATCTAAGAATTTGATTATTTATCAAGCAAACTCATTGAAAAAGATAAATGAAATAAAAAAATCCACCAAAGAAAAAAAATCGTTTCTTAATGAATATTTAAGCCAAAAAGATGAAAAAAAGGAATCAGAAACAATTAATGAACAAGAGGAGAATCTAGAGGAAGAAAAAGCGCAAATATCGAAAGGAAACGGAAAATTTAAGGCACCTCGATTCGAAAATTTCCAAACCAATTTCACCAGTGCATTAAATCTATTAAATGAAGACAAAACTGTAAAAAGAGACGACCAAATAGTCGAAACTGATGCAAGTTTAAAAACTAAAGTAGAAAAAATTGAAATTGCATTTGAGCAAAACGAGCTTAAAGCCAGCAATATTGAAAAAGAGAGTTTCAAACCTGAACCTATGGTTGTAGATCTGGAAATCAAAACAGAGAAGATTAAAATTTCTTCACCTGCTATAATTAAGACAGTCTCAAAAAGAGATGATAAGAAAATTAAAATTTTTCATAAAGAAAAAAATATCGATATTAACACACAAATTTTGGATTTGAAGCAGATTTCTGTAATTGTTGTAACTGAATTAACAATTTTGTACAAAAGTGGAAAATTTTTAAACAAAGAGGTGTTCAAATCTCTGGCTAAAAAACTTTCCCATTATTTATTCGATAAAAATATAAATACCGAAGAAGGTGTAATGTTTGAAATAAAAAAATTGGTAAAATTTTTATCCTCAACGATCAAGATTCAGAGTGAAAATGATTATGGAGCTTTTTTTATGTAATTTTTAAATAAAAAAAACTAAATTAAAAAAAATTTATACAAATAAAAAATATCCTTTTTTAAAATATCATTTTAAATATATCAAATATTAATTTAAAAAAATTAAATTAATTAATAATCGAATAAATTATCTCATCATAATTGTCATTTTTTAAATTAAATTTAATTTAATTTTTATGTTTTTTTTTCGATAGAAAGTCTCAGTGTAAATAAAAACAGAATCAGACTGCACTCAATTACAGTAAAAAAATTTGAAATCTTTAAGAAGTTAAAAAAATTATTATTAAAAAATTTAGCTTATTTGTTAAATACCAATAAATTTTACACAAGAAGAGCTTAAAAAAAAAACACTTTTATGTAAAAATCAACATGAAAACTTTTAAGCATGTATTGAAAGTGGTTTCAAAATAACCGCTTGTTTTTGTGTGGGTTATTTAATTGTAATATTAATTTTTCTTCAGGATATTTTTTTTATTTTCTTAATTTTCAAAAAAAGTCTTCTACTCTATTGATTTTTAAATATATTTTCACATTTCATGTTAATTTAGCAAAAAAAATGGAACTTGAAGGCAATTAAAATCTAAAAATTTAAACGACTTTTTTAATTTAAACAATTTTAAAATTTTACTTTAGACCCTATAAGGAAGATGAAATGAATGAAAGAGCTGATAAAATTAAATTTTGAGATTTGATATTTTTTTAGAACTGAATTAAAAAAAATAAATCAAGACTTTTTCATAGAGGCATTTTTTAAAACTTATATAGCAACAAAAAAAATTATTATTCATAATTGTCATGGTAATATTTAGCAAAAATATAAAACAAAATTGATATTTTTTTTCTCTTTAATAATATTATAAAGCGTTGTTACCGTTCTTTTAATATTTTCCATCAAAATCCCAAATAAATAAATAATCTAATTTGGTTACTTAGCTTTATCTAATTTAAATTTTCAGAATAAAAAAAAGTGAAAGTACGGCTAATAACATCAACTGATAATTTACAATGAACGGACTTCCTTTTCTCCCAGGAAATACATTTAGAGATCCAACAGTAATTTTTTTGTTTAAACTAAAAATAAATTCTAATTATGTTTAAGAAACAAAATTATCATATAACCCAAACTTTGGGCTTTAAAAATGGTCATCGTGTACCAAAGCATCCAGAATTTGGACCTGGAGCTGATAGATTGAATTTCAACCAACTCAGCGAAACTGAACTAGCTTTGCTAGAAAACTACAAGCCATCACTAATTTATGGCAGAGCTAAACCAGAAGCTCCAGATAATTTTGTTCCAGCAACTGTAGCTTTTGACAAAAAGGTTTTTATCACAACAGATAAATTTCTAATAAAACAAAATATTTATTTTTTTAAAGGTACTCAGATTTTTTGGATATTTTAAACAAACAGTTTATGAAAGTCCAAACGAATTCTTTAGAGTCAGACCAGTAACTATTCTTTACTATTTGGAAGACGATTCAATGCAAATATTTGAGGACCCAGTTGAAAATTCTGGAATTCCACAAGTACACTTCTTAATTTAATCAAAAATTTTAATTAGAATATTTAATTTAAAAGGGAAAATTAATTCGTAGACACAAATTCCCAAAAAATGATCAGGGCCAAACTTTCAGTTGGAAAGATCTAAATCTAGGAGAAAATTTGTCGATTTACGGTCATACTTTCCGCATATGTGATTGTGATGACTTTACTACTGTAAAATTTTAAAAAATAAAAAATAATTAAATGAGAAAAATTATCATTGAACTTAAAGAAATGGTTGGAAAGTGAAGGTGTAATTGTCAATCCACCAGAATCAATTCCAAAAGATCCTTACATTGAATCGCGCAAAAAAGCTAGCGAATTAAAGACCTACAAAACAAAATCTGATTATGATAAGCTAAGGCAATTTATTGAGATGGATCGTAAAGTATTGAGATTTTACGCTGTTTGGGATGATAGAGCAAACACTTTTGGCGAGCTAAGACCATTTATAATTCATTATTATCTAGTTGATGACACTTTGGAAGTTCGTGAAGTTCGCAAACCAAACGATGGACACGACCCGTTTCCAGTATTGATCAAGCGTCAAAAAATTCCCAAAAATCGCTACAATGTAAAATCAACATTTGCTTCAATTTATCTTGAACTCTCTGATGATGAAATCAAGCAATATATACGGCCACATGACCTAGGAATGGGTCAAGTGGTGAATATTTTTGGTCGTAATTTCACAATTTACGACATGGACAATTTTACCAAAGCATTTTATTATCAAAATATGGGAGTTACCGATTTTGCGCCATTAAGAGACGAAAATGTTTTTGGAAAAGCAAGTCAAGCCTATGCAAGAATGGAAATTCCACCATACAATGGCTACGGATCACTGGAAGATTCACTTCAAAATTGTCTGTATTTGGTACCCGAACCACCTAAAAAAGATTACATCAAATTGCTAGAAAATCAACATAAAGTTTTGAGATATGAAGCTCTAATGGAAACAAGCAAGCTTGAAGATAAGGGAAGAAAATTTATTATTTCCTATCGCTTGTCGGACGATTCAATAGGAATTTACGAACCACCAATGCGAAATTCAGGTGTAATTGGTGGAAAATTCTTGGAATTTAGCAGAGTAGCAAGACCTGGCAGCACATTAGATAGCCCGAAATTCTATGGCCCCCAAGATTTTTACATAGGGGCTGTTATAAATATATTTAAGCATAAATTTAGAATTGTCGGTGCTGATTTGTTTGTACTTAAATTTGCCGAAGAGCACGCTGATCAATTTCCGCCGCAGACACTGGAATCATTGCGAGCTCATTTAGGAGATATCACTGGAAGAGTGGACGCCAAAGACCGCGGAACTATAAACATAAAGAGAAGGTTTGAATTATTTATTTTCTTTCTTAACTAATAACAATCTAATTTTTACTCAAAGACCGGGCGATTTCGATAGAATTTTTAATGAGATTAAAAACAAGCTCAAGGCAAGCCGTATCACCAATAGCGAGGATTTAAGACAAATGTTCTTGAAATACGATGCAGATAGAACTGGTTACATTAGTAAAGAAAATATCAAGGATTTGTTCAGAAAAGTATCTCTGCCCTTGGACGATGATATCATAGATGCTGTAATTATTAACTAGCTTAATTAATTTAATTTTTAGATACTAATTTTTATTTTTGAAGATGATGCAAGAAGCAGGCTCGAACGAAAATGGAAGCATTAATTTATACAATTTTGTAAAGTTCTTTGAATAAGAGAATTTTTATCTTCTTTTATAGTGAAATGTTTTACTTTAATAAAAAATAATAATAATCCTAAAATTATGATTCAAATAAAATTTAATGTTAAAATTAGTTTTAATAAAAATAATTAGGTTTTTTGTCCAAATTCATAAACAAAATCTAATTTAAAATTTTAAAGACAATTTTAAAGTCATCTCAAATTTCTAAAGTCTAAAAATTGTAAATGTCCTTTCGAATTTATATAGGCCAAAATAACAATATATATATATAGGTAAAATATTTTAATTGAACTAAAAACTGACCATAATTTATTTCAAAACGTAAAATCTTTTTTAAAAAAAATGAATGAAACAAGATCACCAAAACTTTTTATTGGAACTGGACTTGTATTTGGAGTTGGTTCTATGTTATGCAACATTTTAGCTTTTTCGACACCATATTGGCTTCAAGTATGGCCTAGAGTAGGCGATACTTCTTTTAAAAATCTAGGCTTATGGCAAGTTTGCATCGCTGGATTTAGAAATCCGAAAGATTTGTGGGGAAAAGTTTATTACGGTTGCTGGTGGATATTTGCTCGAGAATATGACCGTCTAAGACAAGACGGAATTCTTTTGCCTCGTAATTTTGTAAAAATTTATATAAAAAACATGTAAAATTCCTTTATTTTTAGCCTGGTTCCAAGCTGTTCAGACAATGGCAACTTTTTCTTTTATGATTAATTGTCTAATGATGATATTTTTAATAATCGTGATAACTACAAATTTCAGGGCATCTGTAAAATGTCTTGTTACTACAGCAATACTTGGAGCATTAGTGTGTTTGTTTTCTCTAATTGCAGTAATTATTTTCGGGGTTGCTACTGATACTTATAGGCCTTTGGATAAACAAACCGGACTTGGATTAGACATATTTTCTGATAGAGGCAAATGGATGCCAAGACCTGAGTATACATTCCTATCTTGGTCATATATTTGTGAAGTTTTTTGTGCCATTTTTGCTTTGGTTTCAAGTAATTAAATTATTTTAAATAATCAAAAATTTTTTTTAAATCTATTTAATTTATAGGCGTAATATTATTTTTTGAAAGCAATTTTATAAGAAAAGCTAAAATTTTGTATGAAAAGCAAAGTTTGCGCACTTCAGTTAAATCAATGTCGCAAATATGATAAAAATTTCATTAAAAATTGTATAATTTTTTGATCTGATTTTATATTTACAAAAACTTAAGTGTAATTTTAATAAACTTATAGAATTTAATTTTTTTTAATTTGTATTTTTCTATAGTTTTTTTTTTTTAAAAAAGCATCATTATAAAATTAGTTATAAATAAATTAATATTATTATTATTATTAAAATATATCTGTGCAAAAATTCTGCAATTTTTTTTTGAAAAATTAATAAAAATATATGATCGCACCAAGGATCGAACTTGGGACCTCCTGTGTGTTAGACAGGTGTGATAACCACTACACCATGCGATCTTCAAATTATAATTAATATAAATAAATACTTAACAAGAATTTAAAATATTTATTTAGAATTATCAATCAACTTCAATTGACAATAAATTGTTTTCTTCAATCTCAACTGGTTTTATTTTTAAGCCGGACGTTTGTTTCCGGGAGTTAAGCATCTTATCACTTTCGCTTAGCATTTCTCCTTTTTTCATTACATAGATAAAGTAATGAAAAGTATCACCAATTGTAAAGAGTTTGATTGACCATTTAAATTTATCATGTGCATAAAGGGGTTTTCTAAAATGAGGCTGTGCGAAAGTAATTGATATAAAAATGCCTCCATTTTTTAAAATATTTGACACTTGTTCTAAAATTTTTTCTATTTTTGTCAAATTTTCTTCACTCAAGTTCCATGGATCCTTTTCATCGACCAGAAGGGCATCTAGAGTTCCTTTTTCAATAACACAATCAAAAGATTTTTCATCAAATTCAAGATTGTTGATATCCATCACTAACCAACTCATTTTATCCAACGAAATGTATTTTTTTTTCATTGCTTTTATTAAAATTGGAGAATAGTCCGTATTGACTATATTAGTGAAATTGTTTACGTATAATTCTTCACTCATTCTACTATTTCCACAGCCTTTACATTTTTTTAAATAAACAAATGATATTTTTAGTGTTTTTTTACCCAGAGTTAAAATTCTGTCACTTGGATGAATAAGAGAATGAATGACATCTTTAAATTTGCTATAATCACCAAACCATTCATAATGATCTTCTTCTTTATATCTTTCATTCCAATAATCTAATAATTTATATTGTGTGTTGTTTTCCATTGCTTAAAATTCAAAATTTAATTTTCAAATGAATAAATAAAATAAATTATTTGAAAATATTAGTTAAATTTACAAAGAGATCTATTTTTTTGTCTTAAAAAATTAAGATATTTAGCATAATTTTTTTATAAGTGCTGCTAAATTTCCAAAATCCGGCTTTAGTTCGTTAAATGATTATTGACCAATTCTAAATTCATATTAATTTCAACCTTATTAACAGCGTTGGAAATTTCTCTTGATCCTAGACAACTAAATAGGTGGAAAAAACTAGATACCTCAAACACAACAGAAATCATAAAATTCAAGTGATATCAGACCAAAAATTGATTGATTATGTCCCATTTTCATCTGTAAAAAGACTATGAAAAAACAGAAAACCTTAGAAATAAACCATATAGAGACGTATAAAAAAGACCAAAAGACGATCCCTCTACACCTCTAAGCAGTGTTGAAATCAACTTGTCAAATTTTTTGAAAACAATAACAATAATCTCTTTATTAGTCTAAAGGACTAAATAAATCATATTTAGTACATAACAGTTCATTAATATTTCTATAACATTTCAAAATTGTATTTACTAGTGCTTCAAAGTGTATTTACTAGCTCTGTTTATCTTATAATATAATATCTAAAAAATAAATGCAATTTAATCAATGAAATTTAAAAAAAAAAAATCTTAATCAAAAAATCAAATTTCTGTACAAATAACTTTAATTAACTAAATTTTTGATGAATCAAAATTCAAAATATGTCAAAATGGCTAATGGGGCTTCTAGTGTTAAATTATGTTGAATTTTTTTTAAGATTATTTATTCTAGTTAATATTAATAGAGCAAAAATTAATTTTATTGAATGTTTATTGAATTTCAATTCCAAAAGATATCATTGACCGAATCAAAGTTAAGCCGTATTCTCGTAAATTTTCAACAATTCAGAAGAGCTTTAGAAAATAATTGTTTTTGTAAAAATATCTACTTTGAACGAGAGTTCTTCTATAATGGTTCAAAACTCAACCGTATAAATAAACTGAAATGCACGATTGAAAATTTGTGTTCATAATTTGATTGGTATTTTCTGTGGTTTCAGTATTTTAAATTATTTGAAGGCGCTCAACAAGCAAAACCTATTTTCCCATCAATGTATTTTTCAGCAGAGTCAAAAGTGTTTGAAGTCTACTTCTTTGTTCAGTTCTCTTATATTAAGCTTTAGTTTGACGCCTGAATCTTTGTTGCTTGCTATGAAAACAGTCTTCTCTTTATAGGTGTTAATCGTTTGAATAAAATATTCTGTCAAGTTCCTCTAAGAGATTGTTTTAAGCTGGTAGATTATAGGAACATTTTAAATGATCTTATAAAATCTAGATGATTTTCAACCGGCTTATTCAATAATAGTATTCATTTAAAAAAAAAATTTCATTACCTATTTTTCTATCTATTTTCTACATCTAAATTTATAGAATTATTATAGAATTAATCAACAATTTTGTGATATTATAAATTTCAAAATTTTATTAAATCTTTTTTTATTTTTTTATTTTGTATTTTATTTTTATAATTTTTAGGAAGCCTTATTTAAATTTTTATTTTTTTACTTCTCCATAAGAGGTTAATTCAATTCAATAAATAAATAAATAAAACGTATCTATAAATTGAATTAAAAAATTATTAGAATAAAATAAATAAATGCAGTCTTGATATTGAATTTAAACTATAAAGGTATGAATTCATATTGTTGCATATTTTCAAAATAAAATAAATATTTCATTTAAATTTTATTAATTTAGTCTTTGTTAAAGTTAAATTAGAATAAAAAGCTCATAATTATTGTCTTTTATATAATTCACTATTTCAAAAAACTTTGTTTTAATCTAAACAAATAACCATTCGGTCAAAATTTAAAAATAATTATTAATAAATAAAAATGTCAATTTATTAAATGTTGTTAATAATAGTTTCACTTTTGATCTGTATTTTGCATTAACAAATACTTTAATTTAATAAGAAAATATTTTTTAATTTTTATTTTAAATTTTTTTACAAAACTGTAAATTTTTATATCTACAATTTAAATAAAAAAATAAATCAACAATTATTGACTTTTAATCGTTTAATTTACGACAAATTCAAATTAAATTATTTTTGCTATATACATGAAAATTAACATTATATTCAGTGGTTGCGCGTTGAACCGAAATACAAAATGGTTCTCGCGGATGCCAAATGAAAGCCACTAGCCTTTTAAAAGAAAGATGACCTTGTGGATTCGATTGATTATTTTGCAAGCCAGGATACAATCGAAAACAAGACCGACCTGTTTCACGCAAATTAAATTTAATTACTTGGTCACCAATAGGTTTTGGTCGCTCTAAATTAGAGATCAACTTTTCATCATAACTAAACAAACTATGATCCAAATAAGGTGTTGTGGTAAACGACTGAGAACTAATTGGCAATTGGGAAAGCAAGGACTTGATCATTTCGTTAGTAGTATTGGTTTTAAGAATCATTTTAATATGACGTGTTAGCAATTGATTAGCATACAAATTGTTCGAAGGCAATGTATGAAAATTAAATGTGCAACCATATGGCTCTTGTTCATTGTTAGTGCTAAAACCATCCAAGGATGACAATGAAAAATAGTCCTGTAAGTTTTCGTAAATTTTCAACATGTCAGAAGATGTATTTTTTAGTATATTCAAAACTGTTGCTGTCTTTGTATCATAGAGAACAAAAAAAAATGGAACTGCACTTTCATTTAGAATTACGGGTATATTGGTCACTGTGGTTGTAGTTTGAGTTTCAGATGCTGAAGTTGAAGCACTTGGAATGGGCGCTGAATTTTGGGACGTTGATGTGCCACTTGTTTGCGGACTGGATGATGTATTTAGATTGGAAACACGATTTGTAATCACAATACTACTCTTTTGTGTTACCATGTGGTCAATATTGCCATACTTAATCAGCATATATCTATCATCAAGCAATTGCATTTTGTACATACGTAATTTAAGTATATCATTAAAATTCAAATAAAATTGACTCAAAGTATTTGTTTCCAAAGCTTCTTTGTAAAAAAAGGATATAATTCTTTGCTTCATTCCAGTAAAAGTTGATTCACAGTAGCCTTTAGTGCTAGGAGTTGAGCCAAATTTTTGTCTTCTATTCAACCTCAGGCTTTCTGAGTAGGGATTTTGACGTGTTTTGTATGTATGCTGATTATTCATTGGTCTCTGGATGTAATCTAAATCATCAGAGAAACAAAAGCGTCCTATATGCTTGGCCAACACAAATTTATAAGATATATTTCGTTCGGTAGTCAAAGTGGGCATTAGGTAATAAATGTGAATGGTTTGATTTTGTTGGGACAATATAGCGAATATGTTTTTGTACAAACTCAAAGATTGATTATGAGTTAAATTGATTTTATCAGCGGTAAATGTTATTTTATCACAAAGAAAAGCTTGATTAATGTCAACTAAATAAATAGTGTAGTTTTCCATCGTGTTGTAGTGAATCGCTTCGTTGTTTGTAGCTATTTGATCATAACTTGGCAGATTTTCTTCATTAACAAACACTGATGAGGCCACAATTAAATATGAATTTTTGTAGAAAAGAGCACACTCTCTGTGAATGAGCTCATTGTTCTCAGTGAGTCTTAGATTTGCAGTTTCTTTGAAGAAAGTGTCAAATGACTTTAGTCGAAATTGATCAGAATCAAAGTCGTTCAAGTCTGTTTTATCCTGACAAAGTCCATGATTCAATTTTTGAATTTCTTCTAGACCAGCCGAAGAACCATTGAATGAGAAAATTTGTATGCCATTTAACTGTTGATTAAACGCGATTATATATCGACCGTCTGGCGAAAATCGACGCAGAAAGCAACTAGGCATTCGAACATTTAAAATAGTGTAATTTGGATATATTGAAAGATAAATTCTTTTCATAAGGTTAAATTTTGTTTTTTCATTTTTGTTCGAATGATTGCCGAATGTGTTGGTAATGAATAGTGTGCATGAATAGGTACCTAGCTCTCGACCAAACAAATTATGAACTAAGTTTATTGGCGTCCGCTTTCTTAAATTCAGCTCTTTGAATAGATCGAATTCGTAGCTCATCATCTATTGATCCAAAAATCTAAAACTACTGATTATTTTACAGCACATCATAAATTCTTAATTGTCAATAATTTAAAATTAAGTTAACAAACCATTGAATTTTTTGATTAAAAGACAAACTCAAACTTCGTTATAAAGTTGATTTTTTATTAAATAAAAGTGAAAAAGCAAAATAAAACTTTATTGATACATTTTATTTTATTTAATTGAATTTTTAATTTTTTTTATTTAATAATTATTTATTTTATGTTCTAAGCATATTTCAAAAAAAAATTAATATTGAAAGTTTA
The DNA here is from genome assembly GCA_006352455.1 of Brachionus sp. 'Tiscar'. Classification (NCBI taxonomy): domain Eukaryota; kingdom Metazoa; phylum Rotifera; class Eurotatoria; order Ploima; family Brachionidae; genus Brachionus; species Brachionus sp. 'Tiscar'. The sequence continues at coordinate 17,720 of VANL01000312.1, read as the reverse complement.
GTAAAGATTTTAAAGAGACAATTTTTATTTGAACATTTTCAATTGAGAAAATGTAATTATAAATATACAATTTTGAAATATAAAATTAAAACCAAAAATCTTGATTTTAGACTAATTAAGGAAAAATTAAAAATTTTAAATATAATTTTTACCCTATTAAAAATGCTAATTTTATACTTATTTTTGAAAAAAAAAACTCAGTCTTTTTTAACCAAACTGATTTGTGTAACTTAAAATTGCAACCTAAACTAAAAAGCAAATCTTAACACTCAACACAAATCTGTATATATACGATAAAATGAGAGAAAAATTTACATGCATTCACTAAAACACTTGGTTCGAATTAAAAACGGCATGGTCGTGATATTGTTTTTGAACAAATTTAGAAAATTTTTATTTAACTATGCAAAATTTTTCCCAAAATTGCATAAATAGGCAATCTAATCCGCGGAATTCGGCGTTATTCTTGTATAAAAAATTTTCCTTGAGAATAAGATATAATATAAAATTAAATCAATTTATTGATTTATTGATTTGTCTTTTTAGATAAGCTTATTAAGCTACCTGGATAAAATTAATAATGGTAAATTATAACCCTTGCTGATAAAATAAGAGATTAATTTTTGTTTAGTCTTTTCAAAAAGAGGGAAAACAAGCTGAAGAGCAAACTTCGATCCATCGTATCAGAATAACCTTGACAAGTACTAATGTAAAAAGTCTTGAGAAAGTATGCTCAGATCTAATCGAAGGAGCTAAAAAAAAGGAACTCAAAGTATTTGGTCCAGTTAGAATGCCAACAAAAGTTTTAAGAATCACCACCCGAAAAACTCCGTGTGGTGAGGGTTCAAAGACTTGGGACAGATACCAAATGCGTATTCACAAGCGTGTAATTGATTTGAGAAGTCCGTCTGAAGTTGTTAAACAAATTGTAAATATATTTTTTTTATCAATTAATTTTGATTTTTCTAAATATTTGCTTTAATAGACTTCTATCAGTATCGAACCAGGTGTTGAAGTCGAAGTTATCGTCGCTGACAATTAAAATCGCGCAAAAAAAAAAGAACAGAATTTTAACGAGCTGAATAAATTTGATTTCAAATTTTTGCCATACGACCAGAGGCTCAGCTTTTTTAAAATTTTAAGCTTAATTTATAAATAGTTTATTAAAATTTAAGTCAAGTTTTTCAGTTATCAATAAAGTTCTGCTCACTAAATTTGTTTTTTAATTTTGACTTCATTTTTATGGTTATAAAAATCTAAAATTTACTATCTCGGTAGGTATTTCCGTATCTTGAAAAATAGACATTTATTTTGAGAAATTTATACTGTTAAAAAATTTCTTTAATTAAGAATAAAGATGAGATTTAACTTTAACTTAAGATTTATTAAATGTAAATCATTTACCGACTTTTTGAAGAATTTTAAGTTATTGTTTAACCTTTTTTCCTTAAATTCCTTAATTTCCTACATAGTTTCTATAAATTATCAAGTTATTATAAATTTATTTTGTTTAATTTTTAGTTAAAAAAAGAAAGACTTATGATTAAATTTATTTACTGTCATAAAAATTAATTTTAAAGCTAAAGAATCTGTATTTATTAAAAATAAATTACTTTTAAACTTTACTATATTACTTAAATGAATCATGTGATGTTAAAAAATCAAGTCAATGTCAATATTTGTTTTCTGTAAATTTTAGTAGTAGTAGTAGTAGTGATCGCTGCAACTTGGAACTAATACATGCAAAGTTCTAATGAGCAATACCTCCCTAATTAATGTGAACAAAACATTTATTTTATTAGATTTTATAGTTTTTTTTTTATAAACTTAAACCGTATAGCTCGATGAATTCCTTAGAAAATCTAGAAAAAAATTATTTTTGGATAAAATTTATTATTTCCTTAAATTTCACCCTTAATTTTAATTGACTTCAGGCTAAGTTATTTGATTTTATTTAGTCATTATATAGTTTACAAAAGATTTTGAAAGAAAAATTTCATTCTCTATTTAAATTTCAATTGACTTTTTTAATGGTAAAATTTTTTTTTTCTAAAAATTTAAATATTCTTAGTGGGACCTTAAAAAAAATATTGCGACCCATAGTTAAGCTTTTAAAAGCTATAGCAGTAAATAATTCGTTTTATCTAATGTTATTTTAGTTTTAAAAATATTTTAGAATTAACTTTTTTTTCAGACAGGCTATTCCAAAATTTTAAGCACATGTTCTGTCAAGAAATGATAACGATGCATACAATTTTTGATCAGGTTGTATCTAAAAGCAAAATAAAAACTGAAGAATGGATTTTGTTTAAAGCTTTAATATCAAAATAGCATAATGATCACATTAAAATATCAAAAAGATTAATTAAATCATATATAGAAAAATTCATCATTATTTTCTATCAAGTTTATGTAACTGAAATTTCTTATAATTTTTGCCAATAGCTTATTGAAATGCGTTGAGTGAAAATAATAAAAGTCTTTCACTATATTTGTGGAAAGATTTAAAAATAAACAATTATCAAAAAAAATTTAATTAGATTTCTTTCTGGATTTGAAAATTTAATAAAAAATTGAACATAATAAAATCGAATAATTTAACTAAACTAATTTGGAATTTAAAAAATTTGATTTGAAGCTCTTATTAATTTTTTCAATAGCTTTTTTTTTTACTTAAATGTATAATTGATTTACATTAAAACCGAATAAAAGTATGCCTTCAATTTATTATATAATCAAAAACAAGTAGGTATAAGCCTGAAATCTTGATGTCAGAAAATATTGTTTCCATATGTTTTATTTCTAATTGCAAAATAAAAATAAATTTTAATCATGATAATTAGAACATGTTGTTTATTTTGTTTTTGCCATAGTCAGTATTTAAAGATCCTAAATTTGGTTACAATTTTGATAAGCAGCTAAAATTAACAATTCAAAATTTATTATAATATTAATCTGCTTCTATTAAGTCTAAAAAACAGACTAAACATTTATTTTAAAACAAAACTGATTTCCGGTGCAAATTTGCATTTTTTGCATGAAAATTGACGCGTTTCAATAAATTCTTTATTTTCAAAATATTCATCTTTTTTTTTGTAAACAAAAATTCATCAAAATTCCAATTTAGATGTTTGCTAACAATGCATAATTGTTTTTAAATTATGACTTAACTTAGACCTACTAAAGCCTGAATACCTCCGCCGTTATTCAGTTGCATGCAACTAAAAAAAGAAAATTAAAATAATTTATTTTTTTCCTATATTTCTTTCAACTATTTGCAATTATCTCAAGTTGCTTGAAATGTCTATTTTTTTTTAAGAGGAGAAAATTCATTGCTATATTTGACACTTTTAAAATAATGATTTTGTTACCAAAAAAATTTTAAGTCAACAATAATATTCAAGTAATAAATTAGAGAGTAACCCAATTTTTTTCAACTGCTCTTTAACTCGCTCAAATGATAAATAATGAGCTTGATACTTGTGCAAATAATGAGAAAAAAGCGGCTAAAAGTGGGGACAAAAAACTTGATACACCGAGCGTTCTACTTTCTGAATCAAATTCAAGCATTAAATCAAATGTATGTCAGCCTTCGAATTTAGAGACTATTCCCGAGATTTCAGTACTTAGCAGTGAAGGAGAAGCCGAGTCAAAAACCAAAAAACCGAACTCGTCTAGGCATTCTACAGTAATTTTCCGCAATAGAAATGATAGCATTCGTCATTTAACTGATAAAGTCTTGTCCATATCAAACGATATATTTCGCTCCATTGAAAATGCTCACGAATTAATCGATTTGAAACATTCGAATTTTTCCGCGGCTACACAGACTGCAGCAGCTCATGCGGCTCTTTCTCATCAAAATCCCACGTATGACTTGAACGACTATGCAATAAATAGAGATAGTGTGCCCAAACAAATAAGAGAATCGTTCTCAGAAGATAAAATAAGTTCCAAATTTGAATCGGGGAGAAATTTCGATTCGCATTCCGAGTCTGGTTCGGAAAAGAGTCTCAAAGCTGAAAGACCAATTGATGAATTGAACATAAATGATACACAATGTACAGAAAGACGAACTAATTTTCAAAATAATTTAAATAGTATGAAAAACGAAAAATCAGATGAGATTGATTTTAGGACTAGAAAACGGTTTATTTTTAAAAATGGCTCAAAAAAATCCATACCGGACGATATTCACATATCAATTTTAGAAGTTTTTATTTATCTTTGGGGAGTAATAGCATTTTTTGCTGACTTGATAAGTGACATAATACTAAGTATTGATTATTTTCACAGCTCAAGATTTTGGCTCGCCACAATGACATTAATGTTTGTAATAGTTCCAAACTTTACTTTATCTCTGTTTAGTTTATCTTGGTATATTGACAAATACGAATCAGAGAAAAAACTCCAAGAGGAAAAGAAAAAACAATTGTCCAATTCGAAGATTGTTGAATCACATCTACCAGACACTACTTGTGGATCGATCACATTTTGGATAATGACAGTCTTATTTGTAGTGTTTCAATTGGATCTTGTATGGAAATACATTCAAGGATTCATATACACTTTAAAAGGTAGCAAATCTTTTTTTTTAAATTAAATTTAATATACATTAACTAATAGAAAATTATAGCATTAATAAATTTTAATTTTTATTTGACATTAAATTGGGGAAAAATTAAATTAACTAAATTAAAATAGAAAAAACAATAGAATAGTGTTATTTACAATAAAATAAAATAATAGAAAATATCACTTATTTTTCGCCAAAAAATATAATTTGTTTATGAGTCTATTTTTTTGATTAAAATATCTCATAAATCCTTTTTTAAAAATAAATTTCGTAATTAATTTCATAAGAAAAAATTAAATATTGTGATAAATATTTTCAAATTAATTAGTAATTAAATAATATTGTATTGTCTATTATTTTAAGATCAAATAATTAAAGGAACTTTTTCTCTAATATTTTTTTTAAATTTTTTTAGAGGTAATTTCTAGATTAAATAAGATGTTTTTTAGTTCTATAAAATTGGTGAACTAAAAAAACCTGTTATTAATGAATTTTTGATTTTTACAATAATTTTAAATAAATAATTTAAATAATTTTTTTGATTATTGTGAGTCAACTTTATAAAAAAAAAAGTGATCATAAATGATAATATTTTAAATAAAATCCACAATAAATAATTTTTTTGTTTTTAAAAATAATTAAACTTAAATATTCTTTAAAGGATGGGCTTGTCGGTCAGTATTCAATAATTTAAAATGGGAAAAATACTACATTGAAAAGCAAATAAAATGTGACACAGATATAGGAATGCTTCGTTTGATTGATGTCTTTCTTGATAGTGGACCTCAAGTTTTGCTTCAATTATATGTAATTACAACCCAGAATTTAAACGAAATCGGAAGCGCTAACATAGTCGTTTTTACTTTTAAAGATTTTCAGACCACTAGTATAGAAATAAAGCAATTGGTTAGCATATTATCATCTTTATTTTCTATGGGCTATGCACTAGCTGGATATCATCGTTGTCTTCGAAATCAACAATTTATTTTTTGCCTAGAAACAAATAAGCCTTTACCACGTCCTATGAGATGGATTTCGACCATAATGCAGTTTGTTTGGTATGTCTTCCTAATTGCTCCTCGAGTTCTTTCAATGGCTATTTTTGCCAGCACATTTCGTTCATGGTTTTTCATGATTATTATTTTTCACTGGTTTATCATGTACTCTTGGATTCTGAGCTTAAAAACCAACTACTGTATTACATCTGAGGAAGTTTATAGTGCCCGTGAACACATCTTTGAGAAATTTTATGATCTTATATGTTCTTTTATTTATATATTTGTCTATTTTAATCTCAAAGCCGGCCCAACCCGATACAGATATTTGATATATTATTCAATTTTTTATTCTGAAAACATAATTTTTTGCATTTGTTATTTTCTTTTTTCTAAGGAACAAAATTTTAATTATAAATTAACTTTATTGCTAATAGTGGTTATCGGATTTTGGGTAGCCATTACCTTTCAAATAGTTTACTATCTACACTGTCATCCATCTCATAATATTCAAGTATGTGTAAAAAAATCAAATAAGTTTCACTTAATTCACAAAGAAATGCTCAAGCCTGCCGATTTTTACGACCTGACTGAGTCCGATTTGGATGAGGCCGAAGTCAACCGAGCAAAAATCTTTGAATCTCATATTGTTGAAAGACCAAGCGATTCGGCAAAAAGCTCATCAAGCTCTTCAATAAATAATGAGAACGAAAATTCGGCCTCGACTATGAAATTGATTAAAATGTCTCAATACAACAAAACACCTTTAGAGGACCAAGTTAGAAAAAAGGAAAAAAACAACATTTTTAATTTTACGAAATTTTTAAATTTATACTCTTCGTCAGATAGTGTAGTTGTTATTAGAAATGAGCAAAAGTCAAAATTTGATGATCAAGGAGAAATTAAGCGAAATAGTGAAGATGAAACGCTGTCATTATCAAAATCGGCAAGCAAAAAAAATTCAATAGAGTATTTTGCAGTAGTTTCGCCTTATTCGGCTGATTCGTCAATAGACAGCTTCAAAAGTGTGGTTTCAATTTCGGACAAAAAGGATTATGATCACGAAATAAGTTTAAATTACAGAGATTCATCAGAATTAAGTATAGATATTTTAAGCCCACCTTTGGTTAGTTTAGATGATGTTTTCGAAACAAATGAGCTATACGACAATTTATCAAATAAGATGAACAAAAAGTGTACATTATTGAAATGTAAAAGCGTTGGTAATCTAAATGAAAACGAAGTTTTTTTATAGAAAAAAAATTTTAAATTTAATTTTAAAATCACTTAATATATTGATTTGACAAATCGTTATACAAAATTTATAAATATGTGTTTATGTTTAAATTTGATTTATCTTATTAAAAATTTTCAAATGTTTAAACTAAAAAAGATTCGTCAAATGAATGCATTGATTTACTATAATTTGTTGACATTCGTAAGACTTAGCTGTTTGAATTTTTTCTAAAATTTTATGTATCTTTTAATATTTTTTTCATTTATTATCTAAAATAAAGTATATTTTTTATTTTAATATTTTTTATAATTTAATTTAAATAAAAATAAAATATACTCATATTAAATTTAATCTTATTTTAATATATATTATTTTAATTTTCATTTCCAAACGTCATAGTTGATTCATTTAATAAAAAATTATTTTTGATAGAAAGTGATCATGGGCAACGCTTTTTGTAAATTGCTCTATGAATCGATCTTTATGACTCATAATTTTAACAAAATTTTTAGAGAAATGACGATCAATTGATATGAAATTATGCTATTCTATCAAATTAATTTCATTAGATATTTTGAAAAACTCAATGCCTTTAGTTCTTCTATCTTTCAATATTTACAACATAGTCTATTACAAAATCTCCAGTCATTTTTCGAATGATATATAAAGAAATTTTTCAAATTAATAAAGTAAAACTAATGATTAAAATAATAAAATTTATAATAAATTTTAAATTAAATCAAATATATATTACTCAAAAAGCAATTTACAGTTTTTATAGTCTAATATCTTTTGATTTTGCTATTAAAAAATTTTTAAAAATAAAATATTTATTTTTAAAATATTTGTTTTTAAACTTTTTTCGATAAAATATTTATTATAGCAAATATTTTATCGGAAAATTTAATCGAAGAACTTACAAAAAAAATAAAAAAAGTTGTGAATGAGAAGCTAAACAAAACTTTTCAAAATATATTTAGATTCATAAAGCTTTTTATCAGCAAAGTAAAATTGTTAACGTGTGAATAAATGACTAATTCATATTCTGGTTTGCCTTGGTAATCATTAATTAAGTATCCAAGTTTAGTTTATTTGATTAAATTGTCACTGGTTACAATATAATTTATCTGTATATAAATCTTTTCTTTATGTTGTTTTGTTGGCTTTTCTAATGAAAACGAATTTATTGTTATTTCTTAAATATATCTCTGATCTGTATCCATGTCTGGAAAAGGACGAAGAGTTTGTTTAATAGGACAAGATAATGGTCCGTCAACACTTTTTATCAGCAAAGTAAAATTTTTGATCAAATTTCTTATATCAAATTTGATATGTTGAAAACAGGTTTTGAAAACAGAAAACAATTTTCTAGTGGCATATTCTAAAAAAAAAGTAAGTCAGACAAAATTTTTTTCTTTTATTAAAAATAGGTGAGCAAAACCAAGCTGATTAAAAAATCCTTAGAAACGCAAAATTTTTCCTTTTTTTTCAGCATTGTTTATTCAAGATTTTCGGATTCCAATAATAAAAACTTAGAAATTAACGCTTAATTTGTTAAAAAATCATTTTAAATTAATGTATAGATTTGAGAAATTTATTTTATGAAATTAATAATTATTCACCATGCACAAAAATCATCGTTCCATGACTCAAACATGATTGAAATTTTCAAAAATATGCATAATAATGCCACTCTTTATTTGATTCAGATAAAGTGGTTATAGAAGAAAAAAATTTAGAATATAAACAAATAAAAAATATCAGAAAGCTTGTTGTTAAGAAATAAAATTTATAATAAAAAGAACTAGTATATAAATTTTCATCTTTTCATTTCTTTTAAGAATATTTTTTATATATGTGTTTATTTTTTTGGCTACTGACTTTTTAGTTTAAAAAAATCTGTCTCAAAAGCCATTTTTATTATATTAAATTTCTAGAATACTCTAATTTTTGGACAATTTTAGATTTAATTTTTTATTTCTAAATATGATCGCATCGAGCTTGAACATTTAAATCGATACTGGATATACGATATTTAAAATAAAACTTTGTTTTTTTGTCATGCATTAAGATATTCAATTTAAACTTTATTAGTTTAAATTTAATGATTTTAGAATTTAATCGCCTTTTTCCTAAATTTATAGATTATTTTCAAAAAAAAATGGCTTATCATAATTTATAGTATTCCTTTCTTAAATAATTATTTAAGAGCTGTCATTACTGGGGAACTTTAATCAAAAATCAATTTTTTCTATTTGAGAAAATTCATTTTAAATTAATTTTTAGAAGTATTTTCAAATATTAGAAAGTTTTTATCTCAAATGAAGCTGGAAGAAATTTTAAGTGAATAAATATAATAATTATGGAACATAATGAAACACAGAATTATTCTAAAATATTTAAAAACTATTAAGCCCTATTTGACTCCATTCTTATTGTATTACGTTCTTTTATTTGTTAATAGCTCATCCAAATATGTTGCAATAATAGTCAATTGCTTACTTCTTGTTTATATTAGCTTATTATATTCCAAAAAAAAATATTCTCAATTCAACGTAATATTCACAACTTTTGCTTTCAATAACCTAATTGTTTATCATGTTTTGGTTTCTGCATATGCCGAAGTATTGCCATGGGAAGAATTCCTTCACTTTTTATTTTACATAGCATCATTTTATTATTATAAAAAGTATAAAATCTGTAAATATTCTAAAAGTGATATCATTTATTTTAAAGAGTAAGTAATTTTTTGTTTTTATCACACTTTTACGTGAAATATGCATTTAAAAAATATCAAAAATTTAAGTAAATTTTTACACAAGTTTTGGAAAAATATTATTGAATTTTTTTTTAATTGGACTTTCAATTCAATTAGAATGAAACAGAAAGTAAAAATATTTTATTTAAAAAAAGAAAGTATATTTTTAAAATTGATTTTTAAGGATGATTTTTAAGGATTTTTGAAAGAATGCTAAACGTGAAAAATTTAGAGTCTAATTTGATAAAAACAATAAGGCACTAATTTTCCAGGATATTCAAGAAAAAATCTACCTATTTGGATAGATTACTTGAAATATTAAAATTATCGAGTGAGAATTGAAATATTTCAAGTTCAAAAATAAATTTATGAGATAAAAAATTTTGTAAAAATTTATTAGAAAATATTTGATTTTAATTTATATATCCACATAAAAAATTAACAACTTCTGTTAGACATAAAAAATACATTTGTATCTCAAAATAAAAAAATTTAAATTTAAGGCAAAATTGGACCTCAATTGATATCAATAATAATGAATTGACTGTTGAATTTAAAAAAAACGAGTATTATGTTAAATTTTTGATATATTTGTTAATCGCATCAGCATATTCAAGCCAATTGACTTTTACAACTTTATGCACACCAATTATGGTTTACAACTGGTTTCTGATTCCAAATGATTGTTCCCTGATTTTTTCAACATTTTAGTAATATTTTTTACTTATAAATTTCCTCAAAATTTAAATTTAGCTAAACTTTTTATTTAAGTTCGGCTTTATGTTCGGCAGGTGGATATTTTTCTATTTGTATATTTTTATCAGCATTGTTTCAACTAATTAGAACAATAAAAAAAATTTCCGTCCATATCAAGCTCGTTAGTAAAAATTAAACGAACAAAATGAATAAAAATAACTAAATAAATCAAAAAAAAATCAAAAACTTTTTGACAATAAATTTTTAAAAAAAAATTGGCAATTATTAAACTGATTATCTTGGCTTTCAAAATTTTCATTAAATTCTAAATTAGCATTTTGCTTATCAACGAATTGATCGTTCTGTTTGATCATAAAATTCGGATTAAAATCTTCCTCACGATTTAAATTGCCGGCATTATTGCCATGAAACTCAGTATCCCTTATAACCTCGTTCCACTTAAATTTACTTAAATCTACAGGTTGATTAACCCAATCATTTGTCTCTATTTCTTCAATGGTAGCTCTAAGTTCTGGTTTTGGACATAAAACAGAAAACAAAAGTTTCATCAACTCTTTGGAAACTTTAAATGGGGGCTTGAGTATACACTCAATGGTTTCTTCAGCGCTTTGAAATGGGTTTTCACAAAATACTAAAGTATACAAGGCAATTCCACAAGTCCACACGTCAAGTTCAGGTCCATAATACTTATTCCCAAGAAGAACATCAGGGCTACAATAATCCATAGTGCCACAGAAAGTAGCAAATTTTTTACCCTTGGTAACATAAGCTGCTGAACCAAAATCGATTAATTTTATCTGAAAATTTTCATTTATCACAATATTCTCATCTTTGATATCTCTATGCACAATCATATTAGAATGAAGATATGATACTGCTGAAACAATTTGTTTGAATATATAACTAGCTAGAGATTCATCAATGTGTTTTCTTTGTCTGTCAATGAACTCAAATAAATCCATGCCGCAACCGTGCTTTTCCATTACCATTTGAATGTGTTCTGAATCTTGAAATATTTCGATTACTTTTATGATGTTTGGATGATCAAGCTTGCACAAAATTGAAACTTCAAGTGGCACATCACCATATTTCTTATCCGTTATCCAATTTTCTCGGTAAATTTTCGATTTAAGAATGTATTTGGTGACTACTTCATATCTGTCGACTTTTCTTCTAGCTAATTGAACAAATCCAGAGGCTCCGCGCCCTATTGTTTTGGAATCTTGGTAGTCGTTTGCATAGTTGTTAGGCTCATTAAAAGTTATGTTGTGTTGGGTACGATAGAACTTAAATATTTGAATTTTTAATTTAATTTATTTTTTATTATTTATAAATATTTTTTTTTAATTTTTAGGTTTTGAATATTATCAAAAAATGAAAAAATATGATACTAAAAATTTACAAAAAATTTATAAATAAATAATTCGAAAAAAAAACTTTTAATTTTTCTTACATTGCCGATATTTTAAAAAGCTAATTACATAAAGAAGAAAGAATAAGCTACTTGATAATAGAAATTAAAATCAGAGAAGAAATTAAATTATGAATCAATTAAAAAATAAACAGCAAATTTATATAAAAATAAATGAAGGCTTTAAAAATCATGTTGCAAAAAGTATAAGCCGAAAAATTTTATCCTTCAAATTTAATCAGATTATAATCCGAAAGTAAGAGGCAAAAATTATTATTTTTTATTTTATTTTAAATCAATCCTATTATTTCCAATTTTAAATTTTTTTCAATTTAAAAAGAGAAAAATAAAAATTTTTAAATCTGCTTTATCATACCTGAGACTGGTCCATTGAACATTCAATAATCGATTTATCAGAATATGGATCTCTGCATATCCATACACAAATCAAATCATCACTAGCTTCATTCTCTTTTCTAATCTTAGCCAACTTTCGCTGAAAAAATATTCGTATAGAAGATCCATCATTATGTCTACCACGACCAAAAAACATGCCCTCGCTTAAATTTTTATTATTCAGATTTAACTTGGGAATTCGGTCATCAATTTTAAATTTAGAATTAGAAATAATTTTTATTTGATTCATGGCAGCCGGAGTCGAAGTTACTTGATTTTTGAATTTTTTGTTTTTATCACCAGTATTATCGTGGTTGTTACCATTTAATTCAGATAAAATAGAAGATCTTCTTCTATTAGAAATTTCATTTATATTTTGTTCAGAGTCAGCCCTTTTTAATTCGGCTTTTCGTTTGTTATTTTTCTTTACTTCTTCATCTTCTAAATCCTCATCATTTTCATCAATTATCAAGCTAACTTCTTGCTTGCTTTTTTCGCCTTCAATTCCTTTAACAAGACGGCATTTATCACAATATCCTTCTTCACAGCTGTCTTCCCAATTGGACATGTCCATTTTAGATGCCGATGTATTTTGTTTAGAGGGAGAAGTAAATGGAGAAGAAGATTCATCTACATATGAACTTTTAGTTGAACATGTAGATGCTATTGACAATTCATCGAAAGAAACATTTGATCTATCCATATTTGCGTTATTTTTTATAGCCTTGGCTAGGAGAGTTTTTTTTACCGTCGATTGAGGAGTATTGCTTATTGATGAAGGTTTCTTATTGCTGGACGTCGGTGAAAAGATCATATTTTCCAAAAAGTTAATGCATTTTTTATTGGGACTATATTCAATAGAATCTAAGTTGAATTCTGTAAGTAAATCAGACTTTTTCAATTTTTTCCTACACAGAACACAAGATTTTTTAAATTCGGCCGTATCATCATTATCCACTGTTGAATTGCTTGAATCTAAATTTTCATTTGTTGTTTTAGTTATTATCAACTTAGGAATATTTGGCTTATTGATCGGATTTGGCTTTTTTGGTGTTTGTTTATTTTCCAAAAAACTTCCATTGTTCAGTCTTGAATTATTGGCATTTAAATAGCTGCTATTCGTATTATACGGTGTCATTCGCTGAACTGCAGTTGAAGATGTGTCAGGATCGAAAAAATTTGGTATCAAATATGTAATTGGCTTAATTATAAAATAAATAAAAATTCAAAAAAATTTTTTTTAATACCTTTTCAAGTAGTTCTTTTTCATCATAACCAAAAAGGAATCTTGAAAAAGTTGAATTGTACGAGTTGATCTTAAAATCATTGGTTCGAACAGTTATTAGACCACTTATATTTGTATAGACATTTACGCTACAATTGAACAATACCTCTTTTAAAATAAATATTTTAAAATTTAAAAGTTTATTATCAAAAAGCAAAATGTTTTTTATCTTTAAATTCAAATAAACTAAGTATTATGTTTATATTTTTAGCTATTTGATAATTATTGGAATAATTTTAATATAAATACATTAATGAACTCTTTTTGAATAAATTTTAAGAAGAAATCTGTTTTTTTTTTATTTAGCAATTAAGATATTTCAATTAAAATGTAATTCTAAATAGATAATCACTTTTTTAAGCAAAATTTAACAAAAAAAATATTCATTTTAATTTCAATTAAACTTTATTGACTTTGAGAAAAAATTTAAAAAATTTGATATAAATTTATCAATGTTTTTTTTGTTTTCAAAATAACAGTTGATTTTAATTTTATAAAAATAATAATTTTAATTATTATATAATTTTATTAATTTAAATAAATGGAGTGTTAATCAGCCGACTACGATCAGTATGCTAGCCTGTTGATTAACCTTGAAATTGAAAATAAAGAGCATAATTATAGACAATAAAAGTCTTCTATTGTCTAATTTATCTAAAATTCTAAACTAATTGAAATTTAAAATAAAATGCTATATTTTTATTATAAAAATTAAATCATGTTATTTTATGATTGACTTTGAGAAGTTGAAAAAATGTCAACATTAAAATAATAATCATTTTCAAAAAAGTGATCTTATTTTTAAAAGTAATTTTTAAAATAAATTGATTATTTTGTATAAATATGTAATTTGAAAAATAAATAGAAAACAATTAAGAACTTACCGTCATTTAAAAATTGCTTTTTTAAGATATTTACGGTCATTGGAATATTCTCTCCTTGAAAAGAGCGACCTGTTAAAGGCTGTTTCCTGTGCTCCTAAAATAAAAATTTAGTTTATTTCCTATCTTAATAAGTCTTACCTTCAGAATGGTACTCATAGGTATTTTCATAGAAGGTATCAATTCGGTAATTTCTTTACCATTTAAAACAGAAGATGCACTGATAGAGGATAATGATGAAGGTCCATCTGTATGATTAATGCCATTTAGATTAGTATAACCGAAAATGTAGCTAAAATTTGAGTTATAATGTTTTATTCGACCCTTAGAAAATATTTATAAAATCAGAACTTTTTTTTTTGTTTAAAAGATTAATGAATTACTTTGACATTTATTGAGAAAGTACCAACAATTCGCTGAATTGGCTCCATTACACATAGGCATTTAGGCTCAGACTCGTCTGTCAATTTTTGCATGAACATCGATATCGGAATTTTGGATCGTCTATCGGCCTCTTCGTCTTTATCGGTTTCTTCATTTTTCTCATTGTTCTCATTTGTAAATGCATCAAAAACTTTGCCTGAACAAAGAACAACCCGGCCGTTTTCGTCCAAACGATCTGATTCCATTAAAATATCTGGTTTTTTATCAGATCCAGGTTCTTCATTCAAATCAAGTAAATTTTTAAGACACATACCAATTAGTTTTTCTTCTGTAAAGCCGAATAAATCACAGCTTATATTATTGGCAGTTAAAATTTCAGTAGTTCGGCCATTAATTACCAAAAGCGCCTTGTTTGGATTATTAACTGAAATTATTTGATCTGCACTAATGGTGTTGCCAAGTAAAGAATTTCCATTTAAAAATTGATTATACAAAAACCAGCTTTTGTCAGCTGTAGTTGACAAATAGCTTGCATTCAAAAAACTTACACCAGTGTCATTGAAGGCATTTTGTGTAGCGCGGCGGCTATTGTTTAAATTTTTGATCAAATTGTTTTTCAAAAAGCTAACTGAATTTAAATCGCAGCCATTGTAGCGGTTTAAGTCAGGTGAAAAATTGTTTTGGTGCTTGTTTTTGTTGTGATGAGTGAATACTTTTGGAAAAGACTGATTGCATTCAAATGACTCCTCGTTTTCGTCTATAAGACCAAACTGAGCAGCACGTTCGCGTCTACCATTGCGAAGCGTGTCAATTGTGGGTGATCCAAAACCCGGTGAACCAGTCATATCATAAACTTTGCCATTTTTCATCATTATAGCAGAGAAACTTACTTTTGTTCTTTTGAAACTGTATTTGAATTTTTTCAAATGTGATAGCTTAGAGAATGCGATTTTAAAAAAATGATTTCATAATATACTTGTATATTTGAATGGTTTAAAGTTTTATTATAAGTTTATAAAAAAACCTTGACATCTTTATAAGCGCTTTAAAAAATTCAAATTAATCATCTTGAGTTTAAGTAAGATTTATTTTTTGGAAAAAATAATTGCCCAGTGGGAGGATCGAACTCACGACCTTCGCGTTATTAGCACGACGCTCTAACCAACTGAGCTAACCGGGCTTCTATTTTTTCAGTTAATATTTTAAAACAAATAATTGATTTAATATTTAAAATCGATATTTTAAAAAATTAAAAATTAATTTAAACTTTTTAGAGATTTTTATAAATTAGTTCGTTTTAGTCTCCATATCGGATAGTTTCTCAGCTCTTGTTTCAGAGAAACTTTAAAAGCTAAACTAATATAACTTAATTTAACACTAAAAAACCGAGGGGTTTGTAAACCCTTTTTAAAAAATCTAAACTTGAATATTACAGTGCGTTTCAGAAATAAGTTGACAGTGTTTAGAGCATCGCTTAAACACTTGCTCTAGTCTGCTTAAGCAGTTCTAGAGCATAATCTAAAACATTTAATTTGTTTTCTAGCGCAGCTCATGAGCATGTGCTTGAGTAACTTATTTCAGAAACGTACTGTATCTCACACAAATAAAGCTTTAAAAAATTATTCAAAAAAATTAAAATTAAATTAATAATAACTTAAATTATTTTTTATCTTTTAAATAAATTTTATTTATTTTCCTTGAAATTTTAATTTGAAAATTTTGTATTTGATTAGCCGGGCTTTTTAGTGTTAATAATAAATAAAAAAATTAAAATTTTATTATATTTTTCAATTCAAATTAATATTTAAAAAAAAATTTTCTGTTTTTATTCTAAAAATATATTTGTGAACAAGATCTGAAAGATTTTAACTCTTTCCGTAATTTTGGGTATTAATATTTTATTTTGTTGTATTTTTCAAAAAACAGATAGTTTTCTTTTCATTTTAAATTTCTTGAGTTTTTTGTTCCACATCACCTTCTTTATAAGACAAAGATCTAACGCAGATGATAAATTATATTTCGAATTCAAAAGTATTCCATAAAGCTTTAAAAGTACTGAACTTTAAATTTAAGTCTTAGCATAAAAATTCATTATGGGGAACTCTTTTTGGACAATATTTTAGATCGTAATAATAGTGAGTTCAAGCACTCCAAAAATTCAAAACATATAAATTCAGCCGAATTCTATTAAGTAAAGTTTCAATTTTAGAAATTAGTTTTTGAAGGCAAAAATGAGGAAAAATCTAAACAAACGGTATTGATAATTTAAAATTTTTTATAGACAAAAATAAAAAATATCTATTTACATTTTGTTTTCTGTAATTTAACACCTTCTGAATTTCAGAAAAATATCGATTGATTAGTTAATATTTGCTTTTTATTTTGAAAGATAAGGAAAAAATAATTGCCCAGTGGGAGGATCGAACTCACGACCTTCGCGTTATTAGCACGACGCTCTAACCAACTGAGCTAACCGGGCTTCGAATAAATTCCTTGAAGTTAGTAAATAAGTTTATTATTATTTATATGAAATTTTACCATTTATTTTTTTGAAAAAGTTTAGCTCAAATATAATATAATTTATTTACAGTACATTTCTAAACAAAATTAACAGGCTGCTTAAGAAGTTTTAAAGCTGTTCTTAAGCACTCCTTAAACCGTTTAAAACTTTGCCCAATCATTTTTTATTAAAAAGCTTAAACTAACTTAAACACTGCTTAAGCAATGTTTCGAATTATTGTTAATTTTGTTTAGAAATGTACTGTAAAACAAAAAATACACTCGGTCTTTCAGAGCTGCTTCGAGAAGCTTACCCTCTAAATCTTACTATTTAGATATCAAATGTGTGAAAATCTTAGCTAAAAAACTATTAACAGCATAGTTTTGAATAAAATTTTCTTAAACAAAACTTTTCTAATTTTTTTCCAAATTATTTTTTCAAAAAAATCGAGTGACTTTAACACTAGAAAGCCCGAGGGGTTTTTTAGACCGCTTTTTGAAAACTTTAAACTTGAATATTTTCTCAAAGATATAAAATTTTAAGAAATTACTCAAAAAAACTAAAAATAAAATTGTAAAAA
>VANL01000311.1:0-41985 GCA_006352455.1 Brachionus sp. 'Tiscar' | reverse complement strand
CAGAAATATAAAGAACTACATAAAATGGATTGTATAAACTGGTACAGGAAGCCTTTGGCGTCTAATAGAAATGAAAAACAATACAATTATATCAAAGAATTAGTAAAATCAAATCAACAACGATCCAATTTTTTCAATAACAGAATAGTCAATATCTGAAACAAATTACCATGTGAAATAAAAAACGCTATTGATAAAAATAATGTTTTAACTGCCTTAGCTAATATTAATTAGCAACGTGTTTTCAATGACACTACAGTTCATCTATCTATCTATTTGAAAATAAGTTTAAAAAATTCCAGCAGATTCTTTTGGAAAAAAAATATCAATAACAAAAAAGGCTCAAGATTTATTCCGACTTTGATTGCAATAAAATAGATAAATAAAGATGAGAAAAATATTAAAAATTTTGGGGAATATTTATTAGCAGTTTTCAGTTTTACCAGTGATTTGATAAACTCTAAAACAGATTTAACTGATTTTAATTTAAATTTTTCAAAGTTAAAAAAACAGTCTTCTCTGAACAAATCCATTTTAAAGAATAAATTGATTTGCTTCCAAAAAAACTCAGAAATGAATCAGAATCAAGGTCTTACCAAGATCTAAATTTATTGTTAGAAAATTTACTTAAAAATTTCTTAAATGTCTATCTCTAAATCTAAGTCATGAACAAGGCGGGATTGCGAGAGCTAGGAAAACTCTAATTACTTTTTATTCAAAAAAAATTTCATTTTGAATGGCTTTATTAAAAATTGTAATTTATTAAACATCTCTTTATTCTAAGAAATCAAAAATTACAAAAAAATAAACAAACTAGAATACTAAAAAGTACTAAAATTTTATAGTATTCTATTTTAATTGAATTCGATTATTTCTATTCAAATCAACAATTACATCTTCATCTGAGCATTCATCTTTTCCAATTAAAATTGAATTTTCACCATCTACCAAGCTACCATCTTTATAATAGTCGTGTGACATTTTTCCAATTTCTTGTTGGCAATCAATAACCCTAAGTCTTTTGACGATATTTTGATTTTTAGACCAGTCAAAAAATACTTTTTTAACAAACCAAAGCTGTGCAAATAAACCTGTTACAATTATCATTAGGTGCCAGCAAAAGCAAGCAGTAACAATCATCATGTTTCTATGGTTGCTGAGATCCCATTGAAAGCTCGGATCATCAGTTGGCGGATAGAGCATAAAGCCGACCTGATAGAACCATGTGCCTTGTAATATGGTGAACAGTATTCGGCCATAAGTGAACAACACTTGTCCTGGATTATAAGCTTCTAGGCAAGAAAAAAATATGCATCCAATTACTGAATAGACTAAAAGTAAGTGAACAAAAACGTCAAGAGGTTCTTTTCCATGCAAATGAAATGCAAAGAGAAAAGCCTCGACTGAAAAGGCCATGATTCCCATGGCGTATTCTATCTTTTTTGGCAGATTGACTCCATAATGAACCATTATTTCTACTAAAGCTCCCATTATAAAAGCTGAATACATGGTAATGTGCTGGGCATTGCCTAATTCAAATGAAGTAACTCTAACAAGATCAGTTGACCTCTTGTGGTCATGATGGTGCACATGCTGACTATGATTCGCCACATTTTGAATTTCTAATTCAGACCTTGGTCTATAGCGTACTTTGTAACCAGTGTAAGCTTCAGCTAAAAGGGCAGTAAACGCCAAAACAGCTTTCAAATAGCTTTCCATAGGTGATTTGC
The DNA here is from genome assembly GCA_006352455.1 of Brachionus sp. 'Tiscar'. Classification (NCBI taxonomy): domain Eukaryota; kingdom Metazoa; phylum Rotifera; class Eurotatoria; order Ploima; family Brachionidae; genus Brachionus; species Brachionus sp. 'Tiscar'. The sequence continues at coordinate 40,255 of VANL01000311.1, read as the reverse complement.
GACATGGCAAACATATGCATGGCATTGTCACTGTAGCTCTAAATACATTTTTTTTATGGTTTTTTCTTGATTGAATAAATCGAATTGAAGTGATAAATCCCCACCATGTGCCAAATAAAATAAAAAAAGAGCCAGGTAATAGATGACCAGCTAGTGTACCCATTTTTAAAAGTTTAGCTAAGATTTTTTTTTTTCAGTAATTGAAATAAAAATTATGATAAACTTTGTTTTATGATATTATTTGAATTTATTTAATCTTAAACTTTAATGGAAAATTCTTAGCATAAATTTTTTATCACGTTTTAAAAATATATCGGTAAAAAAATTTTAGATAATTGATTAGTAAACATTGTTTAGAAAGTTAAAATTTTTGGTTACAAAAAAAAATTAATTTTATTAAATAAACGATCATTAAATTAAATTTTTTTCTATTTTGTGGTTATTTTATTTCTTGTAATTTTAAAAGAAAAAATAGTAATTAAAATTATGCTCAAAAATTTTCATAATCTTTTAAGATTAATAAAAAACAAATATTAAATATTTTTGATAAATTTAAAAGATAGAGTATTGCACAAAAGTTGAGATGCACGCATTTTATTAATGAATAAAAAATAACTACTTCGGTACTTGGCTCAGATTTTGAAATCATAATAAAAAACTAAATCATTATTTATTTTTGACTTTTCTTCTAAACAAATTTTAAATTTTCTCTTGGAAAAAAAAATTTTTAGGAAGAAACAATGCTAAAACTAAATAGGTAATTAAATAAAAAAATTAATCTTGTGATTTAATGAACCAAAAGAAGGAATTTATGCCCGAGCTAAAATATATTTTTTTGTAACCTAATTTAATAAATGTAGTAATACCAAATAAAAATGATAATAAAGAATTTTACACGATAACTTCAATAGATATTAATCATCAAGCAACTAAAGATGAATGAAAATATTTTTTGTCTATAAATAATCGCAGTGATTTTGATACATATGTATAAAAGTTCATAAAGAAAAATTAAAAATTAATATCAAAAATTAGCGTTTAGTTTTTGTTGTTGTGAGTATTAGAGTAAACAGTATATTTTTTATCATATTTTGGGGGATTTCTTGTGAATTCTCGTTTATACAATTCTAGTCGACTGATTAACACTTGAATATAAGTCAAAAAGTGAAAATGAAAATATTTTTACATCTATAAATTTACATATTTGGTTGTCCCTAAAACGCAGACCTTTTAATTAATTATTTTATAATTTGAATAGAATTTTTGAAAATTTTTCATTTTTTGATAAATAAAAATTTACAAAAATAAAATAATTTAAACAAAAAATACTGCAACTTTGTGCAACAAAGTTTGTTGCATCTTTTTTATCTGAAATAATTTTTCTTCTGTAAATAAAAGACAAAAAGTAAAGCATCAATTAGATTTAAATTGATTATTGATTTGGTTTAACTAAAAAAAAGAAAATAAAATTTATTTTTGAAACATTGTACTCAGTAAACCTCGACGTCCACAATCACAAGGCGCGGTTGAAAGAGCTAATACCGACGTTTAGGACATGCTTAGATTGTGAATGCGAGAGAATCTTGATTGATTAATTTAATTTAATTTAATAAAAAGATTGAGAGATTGAGCGATGACGATTTAGCGGAGTGTTCTCCGAAGTCAACAAGATTCGAGTTAAATGCAATTTAAATAGCTGATATTGGTGTTAATTGCAGTAACTTTTGTTAGCAAAAGCTGATAAGTTAAGAATCTTTAGATTTAAATAAGGAAAGTTCCGGACTTGGACTTGACTTGAGACTTGTGACTTTTAAACAACTCTGAAGGGAAATAAATAATTCAAATTCGATAACAGGTGGTTAAGGTTTTTTTAAAATGCAATTGTACTGGTAAATGTGAAAGGAACTGTACATGCAAAAAAAGCAACGTTTTAATAACTCTAATATCAAAAAAAAATTGATTTTGCTGCCTTTATTATAAATAAATTTTTTAACTTAATTTATTTTTGATTCAAAATTTCAAATCAAAAGATTAAATAAAATTTTTTTTTTTGATTAATTTGAAATTTGATTTTAAACTATGATCAATTTTAAAAATGTATTTCCCAAATAGCAATTTGATTATGTGATGACACTGCAAGAAAACCGTTTGCAAAATATTCAACTCCATAAATCGGTCTATTTCGGTGGCTAAATATTTCTAACTGTGTGTCAAGATCCCAAATTTTAAAATATCTGTCAACAGAGCCAGAAACTAAGTATCGACTATTGAGACTTGTCAAAGAAGAGAGTGCATTTGAATGACCGTTGATAACCATAACCAGATCACCTGACTTGGTCCACACTTTTAAAATCCCATTTGAATGTCCACTCACCAAATTTCCATTTTTTAAAAATTTCAAACTAGTCACTGAACTTTCAGATAAATTGTAGCTTTTAATCAAATTTCCATTTTGATAATTCCAAATTTTTATACTGCCATCTCTTGAGCCACTAGCAATTAAATCACCTTCCAAGACTTCTACACAAGTAACAGAATTTTCATGTCCAATTAGAGTAAATTTTTCTGATCCATCTTGAATATCGATTATTTTTACTTGAGTATCTTGACAAATGGCCAAATAGTTTTTCTCTTTTAGAACTTTTAAACAAGATCCCGTCAAATTGAAAATTTTCACTGACTCATTTGTTTCATCAAGGCTCAAAATATTTACCAAACTATCAATTTCAGACAAAATAACTAGATTTCCATTCATTTCAATATCCAAAGCTTGAATAGAGTATAAATTTGAACTTATATTTTGTTCTATTTTGTCCTTTAAAACATTTAGAATATAAATTTCACTATTTCCAATAGCCAAATTTCCGTTTTGTAAGCCTATTATTTTTACAGACTCTTCTTTGGGACTGATTGTGTAATTATTATGAATTTTAATGCTTACACTTAGAGAAGAAGGCACTGTGGTGAGAGGATTTGTGACATCAGAACACTGACAAACAGGAATATCGTTTAAGATATTGCACAATCCTGTATAGTGAAAATATCCTCTACAATACAAATGACAAATTTTATTGCTAAGATCGTTAGTTCCACTGCACATTTGATAATGATTTTTACCTATGGTTATACTTTTTGGTGTGTATATTTCATCAAGACAGGTAGAACACTCTTGTTGAATAGTTAAAATACATTTTTTACATTGGGTTACTCCGTAACATTTAAGACAAGGATCTAATGCACTCGTGCAAAAAGAACTTGAACATGTGATGGACGCGTATTGATTTTGACAATTTGCACTATTAAAAAAAATAAAAATGAATGTTAAATTTTTAAGTATTTCAAACATTTTTTCTTGTGATTTTGTTGTTTTTTTGTTTTTTTTTTTTTTAATTTATTTAACATCTGTGTTCTTTATTTTCGATAAGAAATTTAAAAAAATGGAAATTTCAAAAATTTAACTTTATTATGGCTCATAATTTATGTAGGCGAAAAAATTTTTTTTTCGTAACTAATTTATTAATAAAAATTTTAGATAGGTCATTAAAATTTGATAATGACATAAATTTCTTTTTCATAGCTAATGATTCTTGTGAAAAGTATACCGAAAGATACATTAATATGGTCTCTAGCTTAGCTATTCCATCAAATATTTGTAAAGCTGATTTGGTTGAGGTGATGAATTTGGTCCAAGGTAGGCCATACAAAAAGATTGACAGCTTCGAAAGGGTCAAATCTGAACTTTCAGCAACTAAAGAAGGCCTGATCTAGAGAGGTAATTGTGTTGTGATTCCTGAATTGTACCAAAAGAGGGTCATTAAGATAGCACATGGTGGTCATATGGGCATGGTGAAAACTAAACAACTTGTGAGAAGTCATGTATGGTTTCCAAACATTGATAAACAAGTTGAAAATATGGTTAAGTCATGTCATAAATGTCAAATCAATTCGGATACAACTAAGTTTGAATCAAGCTGTCCAACTGAGTTACCAGACGGTCCATGGGACCTTGTCAGTGTTGATTTCTACGGTCCTCTTACTTGTGGTAAATATATTTTAGTATTAGTTTGTGAGTACGCTAGGTACCCATTAGTGAAGGTAATATCAAGTACAAACGCTGAAGTAGTCATACCAGTGCTAAACGAAATTTTCTCTATTATTGGAATACCAAATGCTGTAAAGTCGGACAATGGTCCACCGTTTTGTTCATATAAGTTCAAGCAATTTGCATTAGTGCAAGGCTTTAAGAATAAGAAAAATACACCGTTATGGCCGAGGTCTAACGGCATGTGTGAACGATTCATGCGCAATTTGGGAAAAGTAATGCGTAATTCATCAACTGTAAAAAAGAGTTGGGAAACCGAATTGGTAGAATTTTTACAAAATTATAGTGACACTCCACATGCGTCGACTGGGGTAGCTCCAAACAAGCTTATGTTTCAGTATAATGCAAAAACTTCTAAAATGCCTTTTATACAAAATGGACCGAAAGTTGAAGGTCAATTTCACCAAAAAGCAAGGCAATCCGATCTGAAAGCCAAAGCGAAAATGAAAGCTTTTAATGACAAAAATTTAAAAGCTCAGGTCGTAGATTTCAAAGTTGGTGATATTGTGATATTAAAATGGAAGAGAGCTAGAAAATCGTGTAGTTTGTTTGATCCGAATCCTTTTAAAGTGATTAAGATTGAAGGGTCAATGATTACAGTTGAGCGAGATGGCAAGATTTTAGCAAGAAACTCTTCATTTATGAAACTTTATGTTCAAGAGAAGCCAACATCTACATTTGAAGAATTTTTGTTTGATAAAAGGGGTGGGTATGAAGTGGTTCAAATGAAGGCTGGTACTGGTACTGAAGATGAAGGGAAGGATGATTTAGAAACAAGCCGAAATTCTGGCGTGAGTGATGAGGTTGTGTCAGTTGAAGGAAGACCGACTCGTGTTGTAAAAAAACCTGATCGATATGGACAACCAGTTGAGTATGGTACCAGACCCTATGTTAGGAGAAATTAAAATCAGACAGAAGAAGAATAGTCAATTATATAATTTTTATCGATTTATGTTTTTTTTTTTTTTTTTTTTAAGTTTGTTAGTTTGTTCTTTTCTATAATTAAATAAATATTAAGTGTTGTGTTATTAATTCAAACTTAGTTGATTTCTTGTTTTATTTCTTTTTTTTTTATATTATTTTATATGAACCATTTTGGCTCAGAGTGGCCACTTTCATTTAGAAAATAAAATATTAACCAAAGCTTATTGTATTTTATTTAAATTAATATCCGGCTTACGAGATATTTCAGAATTGATAAAACTTTTGAAGATTGTTCTCATAGCGCTGCTTGTGGCTTATGATAGAATCTTCTTGTTTTAAAACTGTTGCACTATGGCTTTGATAATGACTCTTTTGGACTCCTTCTTTCTAAGTATTTTACAAATAGATCACAAATAATTCCTAAAGAAAATTCAAAACCTGTATCTCTCAAATTAGGACTTCTACAAGGGTCAGTTATAAGCCTTCTTCTTTTTATTATTTGTGTGAATGAGCTTCTTCTTGTTTTTTAAAGAAACTTAGTATTAAAATGTTTGCAAATAGCATAAAACCATTTGTCATTTTGAAAAGAACTTAAAGACTTTATTAGAAATTACAAATAATGAATTTTTTTTTATTTAATATTGATAAATAGCTTTGTGATCAAGAGATCTGAAATATACAACATTTAAGCTAACAATTTATAATATCAATTTGATCTATATTAACTTGGTAATAAAATTTTAAAAAATTTGAAATAAATTTTATTTTCAAAAAATTATTTAATTTTCACCTGGACCCTACATTTTTTCGAGATTTTTTTTAATAATGTTCCCAAATTGTAGAAAATTTTATGCTCTTTCAGAATACGTTATTCTTTTAAACATTTTATATAAAGTTTAGGTTGATATTGAGCAAAATGTGCTGCAAACCCCTTCAAACTTTGCATATTCCTACTTATTTGGGGTATTTCTGAATTCTAGAACAAAAATATCATATTTTGGAGGGTTTCTTATGAATTATATCAAATATGATCAAATTGATCTGAATATGATCAAATTTAAAAAAATAATTAAGCAATTTAAATTAGATAACTTTTCTAAAAAAGAAATTCAAGTGCCTAAAAAAAAATTTTTTAAAATTAATTTGTTTATGATATTTTTAATTAATAATTTTATAATTTGAATAGAATTTTTGAAAATTTTTCATTTTTTGATAAAACAAAATTTACTAAAATAAAATAATTTAAAAAAATACTGAGACTTTTTGCAACAAAGTTTGTTGTTCCTTTTTTGATTAAAATAGAAACTTTATTTTCTTTTTTTTAGATAAACCAAATCAATAATCAATTTAAATCTAATTGATGCTTTACTTTTTGTCTTTTATTTACAGACGAAAAATTATTTTAGGTAAAAAAGATGCAACAAAGTTTGTTGCACAAAGTTGCAGTATTTTTTTTTAAATTATTTTATTTTTGTAAATTTTTATTTATCAATAAAGGAAGAATGTTTGTTCTTTTTGTTCTAGAAATTCACAATACCTCATTTCAAACACTCTTAAAAAAATTTTCAAAAGATAAATTTTGAGCAGAAACTTCAATTGGCCGATATTTGATGATTAGGTTGACTTTGTCTATTCAAATATAAAGATATATTTTCATATGTAGCAAACTATGTTAATTATTGCTGAAATGTGCAGTTATAAAATACTAAGTTTAACATTGAATGTTAACTTGGAAAATGTGTTTCTGCAAAAAAATTTAAATTTTAAAATACTTAAAAACCTTTTTTTAATAAAAAAATTTTGAGAAAGATCATTTTAACTTGATCATAAAATAGGTATTCTGGTATAATTTATGCCCCAAAATTTCAAGTCAAGTCAAAAGACTTTTTTTTTTGACTTTTGCACAAGTCTGTTTTAAATAAAATAAAAAATAAAACTTCGATTATAAATATTTTTATCATCAATTAAAGAAAAATTTGGAATCAAATTTTTACTCAAGATTCATTTTTCTCCGAATTAAATGATAGAAATTTTACAAAAATATAATGAAATCTTTATTTAAAAAAAAAAAATCCTTAAATTCCTAAATATTCCAAAGCACTTTTTGTTTGTCGATAACGAACTTTAAAAAAGACAATAAAGCACTATCAAGACAATGGTAAATTTTAAATATTTTTTTTTAAATTTCTATTTTAATTAAAAACAAAGAAAATATGCGAACATAATTAATAAAATTTTTTTTTTCTATCAACTAGAGCATCATTCATCATTCATGATTTTTTTAGAATTAGAATATCGAAAAAACACTCTCCAAATTATTTAGGAAACAAAAAATTAAAAAAAATTTTCCGAAATATTGCACAAAGAATCTAAAAATATGAGAATGTAAAGATGTAAAATTTTTACACATTGCCGTTTTTTTTTCTATATAAAATAATTGAATATTTTATGAATTTTACCTAAATTTTTTAATTAAAAAAAGCTTAATTAATTTAGAAATTTTGATGTTAGTTTAAATGAGCATTAACGAATCATTAAATTTTATAAATTATTATTAAGCATGCTAGTAGTATAAAATTTATTGTTTTTTTTTTCTCAAGCTTAAAACTCTATTTAGAAATTTGCTGCTTACAAACTCAATTAGGTATTTTGATTTTTAACTCATTGTTTAAAAGTAAACTAAACTTTACTGCAACAAAATTTTGCTCTAAAAGAATGCCAGTTTTAAATTTATTTATTATTAATTTAAAGAATTTATTATATGAAAATCTATCAACCATGCTAAATCGTAAAATTCTTTCTATTAATTATAAAATGAGCCCTCTATTTGAAATTATGATTTCAATTTTTTAAAATACTGTTTAATAGCTTTAGATGCTTAGGTAATTTATCATTGACGTCAACTTTTAAATTATTGCTGAAGAAAAAATTCTAAAAACTTTTAAACAAAAATTTTATTGATTTTCAAATAACGTAAACCAAAAATTCATTAAATCAATTACTAAAAAAAATAAATTAAATACTTTAAAAAATCAATTAGCTCATACATTGTCTTCACTGATTGCAAATTTTGCCTTTGATTCTTTGTTTTTTTGCTTTTGTACTGTTTGCTCAAAAGTGCTGTCTTCTGAATCGGACGAGCCCAGGGCCAAAAATTTCATCTCTCGTCTATCGCCAAAGCACTCATCATCAACACAATTCAAAATTGAGTATCTAGAACCATTCATCATTTTTTTGACAAACCACAGTTGTATAAACAAAGCCACAATTATAAGCATTACGTGCCAACAGTAACTAACAGTCGCAATCATTATGTTTGTGTGCTTATTAAGATCCCAGTGAAAAGCCGGATTATCCGTGGGCGGATAGAGCATGAAGCCGACCTGATAAAACCATGTGCCTTGGAGTATGGTGAACAAAATACGGCCGTAAGTAAATAACACCTGTTTTGGATTGTATGCCTCTAAACAAGCAAACACAATGCAGCCGACTATTGCGTATACCAAGAGTACATGAATGTACACATCTAATGGATCTCGTCCATGCAAATGAAACGCAAAAAGAAAAGCCTCGACTGAGAAGGCCATAATTCCCATGGCGTATTCTATTTTTTTTGGCAAGTCGACTCCATGATGAACCAAAATCTCGACTATAGCGCCGATAATAAACGCTGTGTACATTGTGATATGTTGAATGTTGCCATATGCTATGTTGTAGTGTTTGTATAGCTTTGTATGGTCCGTCATGTCAGCAGCTCGTTTGTGTCCATGGTCACCACTAGACTCCATACTCGGCATATTGAGTTTGTTCAGCTCGTCTAAAGTCAAATAGCTGATACTGTAGCCCGTGTATCCTTCAATTAATAGCGCTATAAAAGCCAAAACCGCTTTTAAATAGCTCTCAATTGGGGCTTTGCGTAGAGTTACACAAGGTAAAAACAAACAAGGCATGGTTACACTACTTTTAAAACCTTTTTTTGGATTACGGCGACTATTTATAAAGCGTATTGCGGTAACAAAACCCCACCAAAATGCGAACACTATAAAAAATGTTCCGGGCAATAGATGGCCGCCAAGGGAACCCATTTTTATAATTTTTCTAAAAATAAATTTTTAAAATAAAACTAGAAAAAAAATTTTATTTTTTTTTTATTTTTATTTTCTAAATAAAAATTCAGGTGTATGCTTAAACACGAGTTATGAAGCATAAAAACAATTTTCAAACTAAATGCTTAGTCATTTTTATAATTTTGTTTTCTTACCTTGGCTTTTTTTTTTAATTACGCAATTAAATTTTGAGATTTAAAATTGAAATTGTGAATCTTAAAATACCAAGATAGAATTTAAATTAAATAATCAAACTAATCGAAAATAATTCAATTCTTTTTTTTTTGTCTATAAGCATAGAATTTATGGTTTAAATCAATGTAATTTTGTAGACCAAATATTTGTCAGCGTATGCTGATTATGGATTTTTTCCTTTAGTGACGTAAGCTACAATTTTTTCAACTAAAATTTTAAATATTGCCCTGATAAAATGAATGTGTTTAAAGTTTCCATAGAAATTTTTCTACCACAAAGTATTTTTAAACTTTTGGTTTCAGGAGAGCACAGTACTCTTTGGAAGGTTTTTTTTTATGTTCATAATTTTCTTGAGGGAAAAAAACTTGCATAATCGAAACTGACTATGAAGGTATTATTTTGAGAGTAATTTTAAAAATTTGCAAAAATTATGATTTTTGTGGCTTTTAAATCGATTTTTAAAATTATACTTTGAATAAGTAATTAAAAAAAAATAGTTGATCAAATTTTACTTGTCAAAGAAAAAATTATTTAATTATATTTTTGTGAATTAATTTAAAATTAATCTTTAAAAATATAATTACTCTTTTGATTTAAATAATTTAAATTTTTTGTTTCTTATTATTTGATTTTGAAATTAAGCTCAGACCATTAGAAATTAAATTAAATTAAATATTTGCAATAAAAGCAATCGGTTTATCTTAAACATTAAATTAGTAAGTTTAATTTAATGTGACTAATTTTTAAGAAAATTCAAATAAGCTCTTATCGTCAAACTGTATAAAGAGCCTTTTAAAGCGGCCTAATTTTCTTATATAAAAACCAACAATTGAAGTAGGCAAAATGAGACTAATATTAATGGGTGTTTAAAAAAGATAGACGAGTTTTTGTTTTTAATCACCAAGTTATAATAGAATTATTTTTTATTTTTTATTTGAATTTAAAAAAACATAAAAAATATGCTTGGTGCTTTTGATGTTATTTAATTGCGTGTGTCATTAAATAAAAGAAGAGAGAGCTAGAACAAAATAACAACATTTAAAGTAATCCAGCAAGACTCCAGAAGACCGTGGTCTGTTGGATGGGGTGATACAGTTAAAAAAAAATATTTGAATCAAATCCAAGTAATATTTTATCCATGCAGGCTGTTTCAAGCAACAACTGAAGTGAAAACACACTTAAGAAGAGGAAGATATTGTCCTTGACAAGTCAATTCAGCTCAAAAAACCGGTTCGATAGCTAGAAAAATTTGAAAACTAATTGATTGATTAACTGTCAAATTTTTTTCACACTTTTTTAATTTTTTTATTATTTATTTATTTATTAAAAATATAGTTTGGGAGAAACCCAGGCAGTTTGGAACGGAGCTTAGTCCTTCCTTTCAGCCCAATGAGAAGAGATAGATTTGTTAAGTTAAAAGAAAAAAAAAATTTTATTTCTTTAAATTTAACGTATTTACTCGACTTTAGTGACATGTCACTATAGAAAATTAATATCGAAAATTGCCAACTAGCCGCTTCGAGATCTCCTGCTCAATCTGAACAAACTGCAAATTCTAGTTCAATTTCAAATCCCTACTCTGATTTTCTAGCAGGGCTGGAGAAAAAGATATGCCTAAAATTTAGATGTTCTTATAAAGATTCAGGAGCCAAAATTCTTGGATCTCTTGTGAAAAATTTGACAATTGGGTTTGTGGTGATGGTTGGCCAAAAATCTTGAGACATAATGACAGTTTATACTGTTCCAATTGTAAATAGAAAAATTGACTACAATTAAAACAAATATTGATATTGACTTGAATTTTAATGAATATTTTTTATTGAATTATACAGCTACGCCTCAAATACCCAGTTAATTAATAGGTATGATTGTCATTAAAATCTATCTTGTCTTAAGCCCATCCTTTTGTCTGAATACTTACGAAGTGACAACCTTAGATAAGATAAATTTTAATAGAAATCACAACTGTTAATTAATTCGGTATTTGAGGGATTATTTAAAATTAATAGATTACCATTTATGAATAAAAATACAAAATACAATTTTTTCCCCTTTTCTCCTTTATGTCACTAATGTCGAGTAATTACGTTACTTTAAAATAAAGAAGGGTTTTATTTTTTTTTTAATTTATTTTATCTTATTTAACTTTATTTTTTTTTATTCATTTTTTTATTTTATTTTTTTAATCTGAAGGAGATATAGCTCAGTACAGAAAACAAATAAATAAATAGAAATAAGGAGAAATTAGCTTATTCAATATACTGTCTAAAAGAATATTAATCAGTCATTTTCATATGAAACTTGTTTCTAATTGAAGAAAAAAAAATGGATAAATTTCTTTTATTTGAGTCACATTTTTAGAGTTAAAAATTTTCGAATATAAGAAACATTTTGATGAACCAACTTTCTTTGATATTTAGTTTATTGATTTGAAAATAGATATAGAATAAAAAACTGAATTAAATAGTTCAAACAATATTGAAAAGTTGGTACCGTGTTTTAGAGACAATGGTTTAATTTCAAATAAAAGTCTTTTAATATTTGTTGAGATGTACTTATGAAGATTCAAAATCAATTCGACATTATATTTTCTTTACCAATTTTGAAGTTCCAATCATCATAGTGCTTACAGTAATATTTTTGAAATATCAACTAAATCATTTAATTACTAAAAAAGGTGGACGTGGAAGACCAAAATAATCACTGAAATTGTTATTTATTTACATATTTAACTGAATTTTTTTTTTAATTAATAAATTAATTACCAGCATTGAAAATCAATATCAGGTAAATAATTTGAATATCAGCTAATTAATTAATTGATATTGAAATTTCAATGCCATTGATATTTAGGTTAATAATACCTATAGCAAAAAAAATGTTTACATAATAATTTAATCATTTTTATGTAAACCAGACAGTCTTATATTGATACAAGTAAAACTGATAAGTCAATAAAAAACATTTTTTTGACTTTAAAATAAATAAATAATTAAAACAGTATTAATGTTCAAAATTTCAGGACTTTTGGATATTGCATTCCTATTTTTTAAAATAATAAAAATAACACAAATATAAAACATTCTATTTTTTTTTTTATCTAGAAAGACAAAACTTAACTTTATTTTCTTCTACTTTTTATATTTTTTTTACATCACCCTTGCAGTGTTTATCGAATAAAAAAAAAATAAAAATAAATAATTAATAGAGTATAACGTTTTTAAAACTTAAGAAGCATCTTAACACTTGGTAACGTAAACACCGCAAATGCCATTATATATTTATTTTTCTGAATTTCTAAAAAATAAAAGAAAAACGTTTAGACATTTAGAAATTTAGATTAGAGGTTATTGGAAAGGTCATAGAAATAGACGAGTCACTGATCGGTAAAATATTTAATAATAGTGAAATAAAACCGAGGCAGTGACTTGAAAAGAAAGCAAGTGTGGATGTTCGGCTCTGTTAAGTGTGAGAAAAATGGTCGTTGTTTTATTCAAATTGTTCCGGACCGAAAAGCAGAAACTTTACTTAGAATAATCGTTGATCATGTCGATGAAGGGTCGACTATCATTTCTGATAGTTTGTCTTCATTTGAAAAAATTTATAAGTCTCAATTATGGTCATTTAAAAGTAAATCACAAACATAATTTCTTGGTCCCTATAACCGGCGTCCATACCAATAACATTGGGGGCTATGGAAACAAGCAAAAAAAAGCTTCAGACAGATTAATGGCTGTTTAAGGATCAATTTGAATTCCTTTATTGACGAATTTATGTGACGTAGAGTAAATCTTTCATCACAATCACTGCCGATGATAATGATGAGCTTATTTTAGCAAAATTTGTTTGTATTAAAAATTATTTATTGGAAACTTTATATTTTATTTCTGAAGCGATATCAAAGGGTTCATCGGTTGGCATCATTTATACAGATTTTGCAAAGGCTTTCGACAAAGTCTGAAATATGTCCAAAACCATTGTGAAGCTTATTCTGATGACACAAAGATAATATCAACTCGATTTATAGTCTTCAATCCGATATAGATAGAGTGTGTAAATGGTCAAAAGAATGGTCGACCGAGCTTAATGAAGATAAATGTAAAGTTGTTCATATTGGCAACAAAAATCCAGAGTTTGATTATAAGATTGGTTTAAAAACTTTAAGTAAGTCAAAAGTTGAAAGGGATTTGAGTATTTACATACAGAGTGATTTAAAATGGGAAAGACAAGTCAAAAATGCTACATCTAAAGCAAATAGAATGTTGGGTTTAATTAAGAAAACAATTAAGTATCCCAGTAGCGAGATTATCAAATTATTGTATTGTTTAATGGTTAGACCACACCTGGAATATGCTATCAGTGCATGGTGTCTTTATTTAAAAAAAGATATAAATGAACTTGAAAAAGTTCAAAGAAGAGCAACTAAGTTGATTCCAAAAATGAGTGGCTTAGATTATCAAAAACGCTTGTTGAGGCTAGATTTAACTAATTTGAGTACAGGGAGACTAAGAGGTGATCTAATCCTGATGTACAAATTGGTAAACAATTATGAAGAATCTAAATAGTTTTAAAGCGAAGCTTGATAGTTGGATGGCAAAACAAATAGAAGCGACTGCTACAGCTCTCTAGGGCTATGCTTACATAGCCTCTAAGCTACAGTTTTAAACTACTACTACTACTATTTATTAAGAAATAAGTTTCGATTCTGTTTTAATGGATTGAAATTAGAGATGGTATGTCATATCTTTGCATTTTTGTTCCGGAAACATAAGATTTGTGGAAAAGAATCTAAGCTAGATTTAACTCTATCGTGAAATAATGAAAGATAGTAAAATATCAAGCGAAAGAAAAATTTTAAAAATAAATAAATTATACAAAAATGGTAAAAATAATAAATATTTCAATATAAAAAATTCTTCTTAAAAATATAACTAAAATTTCATAAAAATGATAGAAAATTAAAAAATTCATATCATCATTAATTTCTTTTTATAAACTTTGAGTAAAATTTTTCTTTACTTAAAATTACGTAAGAAAGGACAATTAATGGTGAGGATTTTTTCCTAAATAATTGTGATTAGTCATATTTTCCATTTAAAATAAATTAATTAATTTGAATGAATATGTAATGAAATTTACTTACAAAATTTGTTAATTTCCTTGGTTGATGGTTTGATTAAAAATAATGCTTTAGATTTTTTCTCATTTTCATATGCAAAAAATTCTTTAAATCCTATTGAGAGTTAAATAATTTTCCGTCAAAATAAAATAGTTTTCTTAATCAATAAAATTATTCAAAAATAAACAAAATATGCATAATTGTTTAGACAAAAATCTCTTTATTGATATTCCATTTTTTTTATCTAAAAATATTATTCTTAAATATCGGCGTTAATGCTTTTAAAAATATTGTGAAAAAAATGTCTCATTATTTTATTTAATTAAAAAAAAATTCTATCAGATATATGTTACAGTAAAATTGCAAAATACGTAATTTTGTAAAATTATTAATGCCTTAGTAAAAATTTAAAAACAAAAATATATTTTAACACTTTTTCGATTGTACCTTTTCTTATTACTTTTTTTCAATGAAAACAAGCATATTTTGCAGCAAAAATTAATTAAATTAAAAATTTTTTAATTGTAAAAACAAATTTTTTTTAAATGACTAAATTTAGTAAATTAAATATACAAAAAAAATAAATTAAATTAAAATCAATTTAGACTCATTTAAATTTTATTAATATAAATAATTTATAGATTAAATTATTTTTTTTTAAAAACTGTGTATTTTTCTCATTTTAAAATTCACCAACAGTAAATCTCATCAATTAGAAAAAAAAAAACCTTTTTAGATATGAATTTCAAAAAAAGTTGTTTTAGCCTGGTGTCTAGTCTTGTCACATTTAAT
This sequence comes from Brachionus sp. 'Tiscar', assembly GCA_006352455.1. Classification (NCBI taxonomy): domain Eukaryota; kingdom Metazoa; phylum Rotifera; class Eurotatoria; order Ploima; family Brachionidae; genus Brachionus; species Brachionus sp. 'Tiscar'. The sequence goes on along the minus strand of VANL01000311.1, from coordinate 25,017 downwards.
TGTCTGTGCATTGATTCGATTGATGTTTTGAGTGGAAATTTTTTGACTTTTCTGAGTACTTTATTTTGAGGAGCTTCGCCAATTTTTTTTCATAACCTCGTACAGTTAAATCAACTGCATATCAGCTACTTTTTTAGTATTACAAAAAATAAGATATTTTTCGCTTACCCATCCGCTCATTTTCTATGCTTGCCAAGCAAAAAATTTTTTTCATAAATTCTTTTTTACATCCTTTGTCAACCATGGAACAGAGCGTTTTTCGTTTATAAAAAACACTTTCGGTTTAAATCGATTACAGAGATTAGAGTAATCTTCTGTAATAACCAAGTCCAATATATATATATATAACACCTGAACTGGTTTGATTAGTTGGTGAATGAACATTTTGTATCAAAAACAAATCAAATCATAAAGAGTATTGAAAATTTCGCTGAGAAAAAAATTTATGAATTATTTTTAAAATAAAAATTTTAAAAAATAACTATTATAAAAAAAATTTATACATTAAAACAAAAAAATTCCTAATCTAGCAGTTTTTTAATCACAGCTATATTGAATGTTTTTTTTGTACTCTGACATTTTTTTAGATTCACAATTTCCTAAAATACAACTATGAATATTGTACTATGTTGGATATGTAGAATTTGCTTTTGATCATAAAAAAAAAGTGTTATAAGAAATTTATCAATCTTTTATTTAATTAGGTTTAACTGGTAGCTTTTTCAAAAGTTATTTAATTTTAAAATTTGAATTTATATATTTTTTTATTTTAATTATCGTAAAACCTTATCGTACTCCCACCGGGTACAATATGCAAAAAATTTATGGGCTTATGACTTTTCTAAAGGGGGCTTAATTTGCGTATTCATAAAAATATCTATGGCGCCAATTTTTTTTCGAGAAATATTATTATTTTTTTAATCCTTGTAAAATAAGCTTCAAAATGGTGTATAAATTATCCTATCACTTGAGGACTAAAATGGGGGCTGAAAACTCCCTATATGCTTTAATACATAAAATCGATTAAACCCTAAATATTTTTTATGACTCTAAAATAAAATAAAATTTAATTTAATTTAAAGTTAATGACCAATTCAAAATATCTTTTCAACTATATAAAATTATTTTATTAAAAATTGAATAAAATGTTGCATTGAATATTTTTTTAAAAAGAATAAAAATTAATTAAAATTTTTTTTGAAATAAAATTTTAAATTTCAATTTTCAGAATTGAAATAATAATAAGTTCGGTCATGTGAAAATGATTTAATTAACTGAAAGTTTGAATTAAATACCCTAAAATTTGAGGAATCACTATTTGTTCAAATTATAAATCATCAATTGGTCTTAGAATTTTTTTTTATCTAATTAAAAAAAATTAAATTAAACAAATTTAATATTACTTTAAAAATCGGTCTTCCCCCATCGACTCAAAAAAATGATATAAGCCCATTTAATATCAAGAATTATTAAATTATAATCACGGGTTCATAAAATAATAACAAGTGGTAATGAAAGAACAAGGATATTAATTGCTTTTAGTGCATCTGCTTCTGTCAAAAAGTCATGCTGTAATGTATATCCCTAAAAGACTACCGAATATGTTGCAAGCAGATGTTTAAAAACTTAAAGATTTTCAAATTTAATTTACAAATTTTATTTTCAAATTTTTAGTATATAATCAATACCGAATTTTTTTTACAAACAAATGAATTGATTATAATTTCTTCTAAAAATTTTTTTATTATCCCATGTTTTAAAATTGTCTTAGCACTCAAAAGCCGGATATTTTTTATACCTCTAAGGACCGGCAGTGTAAAATTGACACCACCAGTCCTTAGAGGTATATTTTTTTTTGAATGAAGATTCAATTTTTATTTCTTTGTCTTCAATTTTAAAAAGACCACCTTCATTTCAATGTGAACGACATGATCTACACTGTACTGCTTGATCTTTATTATTTTTTTAGTTTTCTTCATAAATCCATGCATTTTTCTTAACATTTTTTATGTAAAATAGTGAATAATTTAGTGAATGAAAAAAATTTTCAAATGGGTCGAAACTTTCTTTTAAGTTAAGTTTGAAGCTAAATTAAATACATCATTCTTTCGGTTTAAAATGAGGGCCAAATTTACATGGAAATGTTAAACCCTCCTTTATCTTGAATTTTATTTCATTTTTTTTAAAGTATGAACTAAAGAACATTTGACTGAAAGGAAGAACTAAGCTCCATTCCAAACTACCAGGGTAAAACCCAAACTTTAAATAATTAATTATAATTATTGTTGTGTTAAAATTTATTTTTTATTTATTCATTAAATATTTAAACAAAATCATGCTGATATTTTTAAAATTTCCAAAAAAATCATGTTTAGCTTTGAATCAATAATCAAACTAAAAAAAAAAAATAATTTTTTCTATAAATTTACATGCCTGTGCTATTTTTTAAATTTAAACGTTTTAAAACTAATCTTCATAATTTGTGTCTATTATAATCAAACATGATGGAATTCTTTTCAAATTAGAAACTACTAGAAATAAATGTCAAGTTAATTTGTTTATACGGACCAAAAATTTCAAATTTAATTTCCTTATTTGAGCGACAAGACGCTCGAAATTTCATGCCCGACTATTTAGATTGCGAATAAAGATAACTAATATCATTTTGCCTAGCAAAAAATTTCCTAATTAAATTGGTCTTTGAATTGAATCGACTCGACCGGAGTTGTTGAAGTCCAAGTTGTCGAAATTATTTCTCTAATAGCACTTGAAGCTAATATTTTTAATTAACTAACTTTCAAGTAGTTTTTATTTTGATCAAAAAAAAAAATATTGAGAATTTATTAAAAGTTAATGTTAGATTAACAAGTTTTAGTTTTTAGAGTTAATTTTTTTTTTTTAATTAAAATCGATTTTAGCTCTGAATTTAGAACAGACTTGACTGTTCCTGTGCTCCAACAAATACAACTATTTGCTGTTTGTTTGATTTTTTATTAAATCAAATAAATAGGGTTATTTGTAGCGGATTTAAATACCTAAATTTTTCAGTTCTCATAGAGCCTGTGAAAAAAAGTGGCTTTGTTTTGCAGACAAAAATATTCATTTCATATTTTGTTCAATTAAGAAATAGTTCAGGTTTGTACGCTCTTTAGGCAAGCGTGCTTCCTCAATAGACTGAAAGATTTTCTAGCTAGATTTAATCAAAAATAAAAGTTTACTATAACAATAGCTAAAGAAAAGTTTTATTTTCGAATAAACAAATTTCATTTTTTAGTTATTTATTTGAGTCTTTACAAATGATTAAAATCGTTAAAAAGATATTATTTTATTTTTAGATTTATTTATTACTTTGTTATTAGCTTATTAAAAAATAGTTTGCAATCAATTATTTTATTGTGGGATTTTATTTTCTAAGAAAACAAAATTTTTTGTTCAAGTAAGAAAAATTAGGATATTTAAAATTGACTTTTAACTTTTTAAATGAGAAAAATAAATTTTAAAAGATTTTTTTTCTGTCAAAATCTCAATTTATTTAAAGAATAAAAAAAAAATTCATTTTTGCATTAGGCATCAAGATTTATTAAAAAATTCGTTCTTATTATTTAATCGTTAACTTTTAATATTAAAATAGAAAAAATAAAGTTTTTCAATTATTAATTTAACGCGCATTTTAAAAGCATCCCCCTTCAATCAAGTCATTCTATAAATCCAAAAGACTAATTTTATGCAACTCTAATTTAGATACAAGCTTGTTGGATGTTGATACAAAAATTTTGTGCAGATATTTATATTTAAGACCAAGTAATTATTTCAATAATTCATTATTTTCAGGCAGTTTTTAAATTTTTAAAGCTAATAATTTATCAAAATTTTTAATTTTTAAAAATATGGTGTAAATAAACTCAAAAGAAAATAAACGGGATTTCATTTAAATTCTGGTTTAGAAATAAGCTAAAAAATTATTAAGAAAAATTTTATTAAAAAAATAAAAGCAACTCTTTTTCAGAAATGTTATTAATAACTCTTTTTCTTTAGAAACTGATTGATATACTTTAAAATAACAAAAAAAATTAATGAAAAGGTAAGCAACATTTTAATTTTTGTTCAAGTTAAACCAAAATTTGAATTATTTGAGATTAATATTTATGTTTAAACAAAAAAAAAATTGAAATTAAGTTTACGTTTTACTCTTATGCAACTTATTTCAAATTTTTTTGGTATTTGTTCAAGAAATACTTTAATCTTTTTATTTATAATTATGTGATAATAAAAAGACAAGATTTTAATTAAATTTTTTAATTATTTGATACCATTTAAAAATTGTTTTAGACCAAAATTAATGCTTGAGTTTTTATTGGAATATGGGGAAATTTTTGGTTATAACAGTATTACAAAAATCAATTTGATTATTGAATTAAATATGAATTTTCTATAAGCCTAAAATAGATGCTTAATAAATTTTATCGATTCGGAATAACAATAAGTGTTTAAATAGATTAGCCGAAAGAAAAAATTCATTCAAAATTATAAAATTTAATTGTGCATTTTTGTACATTTTTGTTTCTAAAAATTTAAGAAAAGTTTCATTCTGATTTTGAATAAAATGAAAAAAATTTAGTTGTTTTAATTTAATTTATTTTTTAAAAGATTTCAATTGACAGATTTTTACATACTCATAATTCAAAGTTAATGATTAAATTTTTTTTTGAGACCATAAAAATTAATCTAAAATTTTATCTAAAATTTCGTTAAGTAACGCATAAAAATTGCATAATTTTTCTAGATTTTTTTTAAACTATAATTTAAGTCTTCTATATCAATTTAAGAAACAATTGGTTTTTTTTTTATATTTTAAAGCAAACAATTTTATTTTAATTTTAGGTTTAATTTCTAATATTTTCGAACATTATTTAAAATAAAGATTAGTGGACTAATTTAATTTAATAACAATTAAAACCAATTTAATTTTAACATAGAATGATTTACGGGTATGGGTTCTTTAATTCAAAAACCAAGTTTGTATAAAGAGTAAAAACTTCTCTCAGTATTTTTCCGTTTGAAATAGATTTTCAAATTAAATACTATCACCATATAGGGCGAACACTATGTTATTTTGATTATTTTGCTTTTGAGACAAATCGTATTTAATTAAAAAATTTTCAAAGAATATTTATTTATTTAAAAAACATAACATATAAATTTTTCAGCCACATGATATTTTCCCTGAATGTAATTAGACAAAAAAGACAAATGTCACTCAGCAATCAGCTTATCTACTGATGCACATAGATAATCAAGAATTATGCTTGTCACATATCTCAGAAATTTGACGAATAATAATTCCTTTCTTGGAAATACAGATTGTTCAATTACTAAATAAAGTTATTTAATGTTTTATTTGGACCTAACTGGTTACAAATTTAGCTTCCGAGTTTTTTTATCTTTTACTGATTTTATTAAATTATATGTTGGCATTTTAGGGAACCATCATTTCATTGAAAAATTATTCATAGAAATTTATTGCACATCCAAAAAAATTTTCATAGATTAAAAAACAAGTCATAAAATAAGAAAAAATCATAGAAAATTAATTCATTTGCTAGTTTATTAATTTATTAATGAATTATTCATTTGCTAATTTTCTTACAGTAGCTTGTTAGTATATTAGCTTTTGGTCATTCTCGATTGAAAGAATGGTTTAGTTAATTTTAGTTGTATTATAAATTAAATGATCTAATCAAGTTTAAAAATCAAGTTAATATTTTTTAATATTACATCTGGCTAATGAATTAATACATCATCATAGTGCTATTATGAATTTCAAAAACAAATAGAACAATCCTTTTTAGTTAAATCAAAATTAACTTAAAATAAAATACATCTAAAAAAATACTGTAACTTAGTGCTACAAATTTACCAAAATTTAGTATTTTGGTAAATTTTAATTTATTAAAAAGTGTTCTTTTTGTTTTTTGAATTCACAAAACTATCATAGTTTTATTCTTTTTATTTATTTATCTGCATCGAGCTAATGCTCCTTCAGAATTGTATTTTTTTCTTCAGAACTGTATCAGTAAGCATGGAAAATTAAGCCAAAATTGATCCCAATATTCATAATAAAATATCTTTAATTTCTATATTATTTGTATATCTGTACCGAGCTATTGCTGCTTCAGATTAAAAAAATAGTAGTAGTAGTAGTAGTTGAACTGCAGTATAGATATTTCTATCTATACCAACGCACTGGGGCGTTTAGCCTTATCTAGTGTAAGGCTTTTGCAGTATTTGCTTCTCACTAATCCAAACACTTCTTTGTCAATAATTGCTTTGAAACTGTTGATTGTTTTCGCATTAATCACATTTTTTGTCAAACTGTTCCAATTCTTTGCCAAACGGTTTGTTAAAAAATTATATCTTGATGAACCTCTGCGATTTAATTTCACGGACAAGTCGTTTGTCATGTGGTCTTCTTAGGTTTATAGTGCTGTTTTTAGTGTAGTTGATATCATTCATTAGAGATACTTTTTCTAGACCATTTACTATTTTATACATTTGAATTAAATCACCTCTCAGGCGACGATTTTCAAGGCTCATGAGATTTAAGTCTTTCAACCTCTCTTCATACGGTTTTACTCTGGTAAAATCTACAAGCTTTGTTGCTCTTCTTTGAACTCTTTCTATGATCTTAACATCTGTCTTTAAATATGGGCACCACATACTCACTGCATACTCTAAGTGCGACTGTGCACTGCTTGTTCCACTTAAGATCACTTGTTCAAACACCCCCAAGTCCTTTTCCTCAGAAATCTCTTCTAAAACGTGAGTAATTTTTGAATTTGACATTGAATATTCCTCTTTCTCTTTCCTCTTCCCGATATACATAGCTTTACACTTTTTAAGTTTAAATCAGTTGACCAGATATCAGTCCATTCCATTAGAAGGTCTAGATCAGCCTGAAGTTCTAATGATGTAGCATTTGGCGTTTCCGAAAGACCCATTAATTTTAGATCATCAGCATACCCGAGACAGAAGCTGCTAAAATTCTCCAACAAATCGTTGATGACCATGCACCAAAGTACATCTCGCCCATGCAATAACATTTCTGATTTTGAAATTTACCAAAATTTAGTATTTTGGTAAATTTTAATTTATTAAAAAGTGTTCTTTTTGTTTTTTGAATTCACAAAACTATCATAGTTTTATTCTTTTTATTTATTTATCTGCATCGAGCTAATGCTCCTTCAGAACTGTATCAGTAAGCATGGAAAATTAAGCCAAAATTGATCCCAATATTTGGTTCTAGACCCCATTTCCCATTTGAAAGATATTTTATTATGTATTATTTATTTATTTATTTATTCGTATATTTGTACCGAGCTATTGCTGCTTCAGATTAAAAAAAATGTTTTAAAATAAAAACAAAAAATAAGTAAAATAGAATAGAATTAAAAAAAAGAGTTAAATAAATTAAAAAAGAGAAAATTAAAAAAGGTATGTTTTAGCAATAAGACAAAAAAAATTATTTATATGAAATAAAATTTAAAATGTTTTCTTTTTTTATGTATTGAATTACTAGTGATCTTTTAATTTATCAAATGAAGGCTTCTAGTCAAACGCGATGCCTAAAAATTTGACTTGATACATGTTTATTATTTATTTGTAAATCTGTACCGAGCTAAGGCTCCTTCAGATTAAAAAAAAATCAAAATAAAATTAAGTTAAAATTGGATAAAATAAAAAAAGTTAAAATGGAAGAAAATTAAATTAGATATATTGAAATAGAGAATAACAGGATACATATTTTTAAATGTCTGATTTTTCAGGGTAAAAAGAAGAAATAGTAAGGTAGCAATTACACAATGGAGTAGGGTATTCACTATATCTTGATTCGGAGCTTGCTTTATATTCTTCCACTAGTTTGACATCTAATACAAATAGAAATTATCAAATTGATTAATTCTGATAAGTGAATTGATGATGATCTTTAAGTAGGTTGAAGCGTTAGTTTTTTTAAATCGGTCGGATCAAAATCGAATGCCTAAGACGATCGAAAATCTAGCTATGTGAACATATTCAAATGCAGTTTAAAGAAGCACTTGAAAATCGGAAATTGTGATCTTCACACTAAAAATCGTATAATTACTATTTAATTAGGAATTACCTTTATTTATACTCAATAAGCCAGCATCCGTTGTTTATCTAGTCAAATATTTGAATTTTTGAGAGGATGTTTGTGAGGAGAGATCCTGCTGAGGCGAGCGTTTGCCGGCTCAGATGCTCCAATTCATCTATAATAAACAATTGTATTCACTAATGAGAAACTTCTTAAGAGATATATCTAATTAGATTCATATTCAAATCGAATCTGGCTCGTCTTGTTTGCAAGACATTTACTAAAAAACAAATTTTTTTAATTAAGTGCCGATAACTATAAGCTAAGCAATGAGTAGCGCATTGAGTCTGCTTTATTACTTCCAGGAAAAGTAATAAATCAGATAATAGCAGGAAAGTTTTTTCTTGTTTGAAAAATTAACTTGCCTTTTTGCTAAAACTTTGATTTGTAGTAACTAAATAAAAACAATTTAGCTTGGCTTGACCGTGATTGCTTTGCGGCTTTTTTATTTGAACTAAAAGAGTCAACTATTACTAGCTTTAGGCTTTTGTCAAGAAAACAACATAAACTGATTCAGAATTGTTCTACTAATGCACAGAATACAACACTTAACCGAATTACCTAGATTCGTCTAATTGATTAATAAAAATTTCCATTTCAAAATTTATTTTGTTTTCAATAAATTTTAGCAAAAAAAAAAAAAAACTAAATTTTTTTTTTATCTTTTAAAATAATATTTTAAGAGCCGAGAATTCTCAGTGAGCTTATTCTCAGTAAATTAGTTTATTTATGTGGCGATTTTATGGTTTTAATCCTAATGATACTTAAAAACAATTCTCAAGAGTTTGCTTTTTTTAAATGTTAAAACTTGATATTCAAGTGTTATTTACAACTGTTATTAAGTGTTTTTTCTTAAATCGCATCTCAAAGAAGTCAAATGAATGAATCAAGGAAAAAATTCATAGATTAGTTTTTACACAGTGCGTTTAGCAGATGTTTAGCAGCAAATTTTTACTACCTGTTTTTTTTTTGTTAAATTTTTATATGCTTTTCTATGCTGTGTTTTTTTAAGCATTTTGATTTTAATTTCTCTATTTAAGAATATTTTAATAATCAAAGTAATATGTCTCCTAAAGACAAAGAAGGGGTCCGGTGAAATCAAATTATATCTTTGTTTGGAAAAAAAACGTGTACATTCATTGTTTATTTAAAAAAAAAATAACTTTTAGTTTTTTGCCCTAAAAGGTGATATTCTAGAATCGACTAAAAAATTATATACTTCTAGCTTGAAAATAAAATTGGACTAGTTTTAAAAAATAATTAATTTATAATGAACAAAAAACAGAAAACTAATTTTCAGTTGTGTTTTTATATACATATTTTTTTTTGTTTTTGGAAATATTTTTATTTACAAAATTTAATACAATTTAAAAGAAAAATTTTTATATTTTTATTTTTTTTTAACACTAATAGAGAAATTCAAAAAAATCGATCAATTTTTTCAAAAAATTTTTTTATAATTTTTTACATTGTGTGGTATCAAAAATCAATCATGTGGCTGAAAGGAATGACTACGTCTCCATTTCAACTTACCAAGGCTTCGCCTAAATTATTTTTTGAATAAATAAATAAAAGAAAAATTTAAATTTGAATTATAGAAAATAAATTAGAAACATTTTTGGAAAAATTTTTATTTATGAGCCTTAGGATTAGAAACTGACATGCTATTTTTTACTTTTTATTTAAAGGTTTTAGAATTGCCTGGAAACAAATGGTTAGTTTTTTTTTGTTTAACAATTAACGAGCTTGTTAAATTAGTCAATCGAGAAAGCTCTCCCAGGCCCGTTTGTGTCCCAATCGAATTACTACTCAAAATAATGAGGAAATTTCAATAGCCCATTATGTGAAACCGAACAAGTTTAATTGATATTTTTACGGTTTTTATTTTATTGTTGTTCTTAGTCTAAAAGAGTACTTTTTCTGGTATCATTACAATCATTACAATTTATGATTTTTTTTTCAAGTGTTATATAACTTGAAAGAGCTCTCACTTGAAAAAACAATGCTTTGTACAAGTAAACAGAATACTATGGAAATATAGTCGCAGTGTAAAACCGGTGATCTTAAGTTGGGAATATTTTATGCTTTCTCGATAGTATTATTACAATAATCGGCTCAACAACAATCAGCAACAAAGTCTTAAAACTCTTTTTGATCACCGTGATTAATTGTAAGATAAGAATCTTTTTTGATCACATAAATACCGTGCCAAACAAAATTTTATTACCCGCGAAACAGATATTCTTGATAAGTAGAACCAAATGTGTGTATAAATTTAAGCTAGGTAATGTTTTGCCTAATGTTCAATTTAAATTTCACTGTTTGCTTATAACAAGGCCCAAAGGATGTTGATTTAAAATAATAGCCTATGAGCATACTATTTAAATTGCTGTTTTTACAGAATTATTTAGCATCCGGTCGAAACTATTTGCATTAAGGTAAATGTGAATTAAATTAATCATAAATAGGAATCAATAAAAATTTATCTTTATTTAATATGAAAGCAATAAATCGAATATGTTCAATAAACATCGATTAATCATTTAAGTTGTTTATAAATATGAGAGCTAGTTGTAGTCCATTTTAAGGAGTGTTTTTTTAGTTGTTGTTGTTGGAGATTTCTCAAATTCAAAATCGTTCTCTTAATTACTTTTTTTTTTAGTGCAATAAAAATAGATAAAGATGAAACGAGAATGTTTATCTTTTGTAGAAACAAACTGATTTATAAATCAAATAAACTTTAAGAAAATTTGGCCAAAACATAAAAAGAGCACGCGATATAAATTACTAGATTTTATTAAGATATTATATTTAGATTTGAAGAGAGAAAAAAAAATCTTTTCTCTTAAACGGTCAAATTTTTGGCATGAACTTGCACAAATGACTAATTTGCAGTCAATATTTTCATGCTGATTAATTACCAAAATGCTGGCTGTCAAATTGCCGGATCAGCTTTTTGTCACAAAAGCACTACTCACGATTTTTCTAATCTTTAAAAATCCCATATGATCTAGTGGTTAAGATTCCTGCAAAAAAAAAAAAAAAAGATCAAATTTTTGATTAGTTTTTTGAATCAATATTTTTTTTTATAAACGTTCAAAATTGTAAATAAATTAATTTATCAATTCGCTAGAGATGTTTCAATCTTAAAATAGATATTAGTTAAATTAAAATTGTTCAAACTAATCTTCCATATCTAGTTTCTTCAAATTCCTCAATGTATAATAAAAAAAAAAGTTTTTTAATTATCAACTTTTGTTTATATTTTAGACAAATTTATAATGTGAATATATATTTTTGACCAATTAATAGCATTAGTATAGAGCCACCAAAAATGTTTAATAGTATATTGAAAAAGTTTTCTTCTCAACGGCAATCGATCGACAATTTAGATCAAGTTGAAGCAAGTCAATCCTCTATGATCGAATTAAGCTCGTTGAAGCTTAAAACTTTGAACATCAACGATACTGAGGAGCATGTGTACGAAGAAATCGAGGACAACAGTCTCAATCATTATTATTCTAGTTTGAACAATGAAGCATCCAGTAAAAGTAGAAAGTGTGTACGCTTTAATAACCGCACCGGACCAGTCAAAACAAACACATTCAATAGCATATTAAAAAAGTCTTGCCATGATTCGACAGAATCTGATCTTTCATCTTCGACTGCCTCTACATGCTCTTTTACTGCATTCGGCTATTACACAAACAATTCGATTTCTAGCACAAATTCTAGCAATTCCTCGAGCTCGAGTCATTCTCTTGTTTTTAATCAATTAGTTGATGATTTTCTAAACCGATTACCTGATAAAACTGAGAAAAAAAAGCGTGTCAAAACAAACAGTAATAAGATTAGAAAAGAAAACAAGACAAAAAATTCTGACTCAGTCAGTACACAAGATGCTCAAGGTGGCGATCCGCGATTGTCTTATAGAGTAACAAATTTAACACTTGAAGATTTAAAGCAACGACAAAAAGCCATTTACTTAAGTTCATTACACAAGCCGATCGTTAGTGCTAAAAATAGAGATGAATTGAAATTTTTAATGAGCAAGCAACCGATTCATATTTAAAATGTGTAAATATATAATCAAAGGTATTATTATATTTAGCCTAATGGTGTGAATAATATAACGGATCATTTTTATTTAAAAATAATTTATATTTTATTTGATTGTGAAATTTTTAATTAAAAACAAGAGAATTAAATTTTAAAATAAAAATATCAAAATAAAATTTTATTTAATAACCTTGAGTGAAAAAATAACATTAAACATATTTACATAAAAAATTACTAATTTCATTTTATTTATTTTAGTAATGATATTATTGACCAGTACCAAGCATTTTGCATAATCAACTATTAAAATTATATTTGAATTTTTTTACTCTAAAAGTTTTTATTTATCAAAAATATCGATTAAAATAAGATTCAATTTGACTATGGATTTAATAGAGCCCAATATTAGTACCAAACCAAACTAACTCATTATGAAATTTTGAATTAAAACCAGTCTTGTTTATAAATCACAATTCTTGAGTAAAGTCAAGTTAAGTGAATGACTAAAAAAAATTTGTTGCATCTTTTTTTACCTAAAATAATTTTTCTAATGAAAATAAAAGACAAAAAATAAAACAACAATTTAGATTTACAAATGATAAAAGAAAATAAATTTTTTATTTTATGTAAAAAAGATGCAACAAAATTTATTGCACTAAGTTGCAGTGTTTTTTATGTGTATTTTATTAAAGTAAATATTAATTTATCAAAATAGGAAGAAATTTTGTAAAATTTGTTTTTAAAATTCACAATACTCAATATTCTTTTAAATGAAGTAAATGTGAAATGAGTAGCAGCCAGTTGCAGAGCGACATCGAATCAGTCGCTGAGTGATGTGAGGTATGGCTAATGAAACTGAATATGGAAAAATGTAAAGTAATGCATAAAGGCAAAAAAAATCTGAGACTTCATTAATCGATTGAAATAAGCTTCCAAAAATTGGTAAATGCACCGAGTGTCAACATTTTTAAAAACGGTCTTCACTAACTTAGTTAGTTCGACTGCATATAAGGCTAATGCTCTTTAGTAAAAGCAGTTACATTAAATCGCGGTCGATCTCACTACTACTACTACTAATACTAAGTTACATCGTCTATATTTCAAAGCATTGTATTTTATATAAACAGATTAAATTGTATATTAAATATATAATGGAATTTAAAAATTAAAATTATTTGTTTGTCTCTATTCATTTAATAAATCCATATTTGAAATCAATAAAGTAGTTGCTACTGGCTGTCAATTTTGACCTATGTGGTCTGTTAGCGTTAGTCTGTAACCATATTTAAAAAAAGCCTTTCAACTAGTTAACTAGCTATGACTTTGTCTTTAAAAAAATATTTAAATTAAATTCATTACTTTCTTAAACGAATCTTATTTTTATTTTTTTATTTATTTAAACAGCATATTGAACAGTTTATTATTATTATTACTATTTATTATTTAGGCTTATGCTAAGGCCAATTAATAGGCCATCTTCCCGGCACACTGTCAAATAAAGCGTGCCGTAATATTATATACATTATGAACTAGTATAAAAAGTTTAGTAAAATAAAAAAGAATAAAAAAACAACTTTGTACAATTGATATAAAAATAGAATAAAAATAAAGGAAAATGGTGGGTTCATATTAAGCATCATATCTAATGAGCTGTGTGATTCTGTCCGGTATTGTATCCCTGTTTTTTGAATTGAATATTGTTATTAGTTCAGTTCCTATCGGGTTGTTCTTACAATTCGATCTGATTTCCGATTTTATTATGTATTTGTTTGCTTTGCACTGGTCTTCTAGTTTTAGTGGTAAGTCATCGAGGTCCTCTTCTCCATACTCAGTTAATTCGTTTATTATGTCTTTGAGTCTTAGGTGTATGGTCTGTTCGACTATTTTTCGGGTGTACGTGTTCCTTAGGAGGTTTACAATAAATTGGTTCTTAATAATTTCGACGTATTCGATGGTCGGTTCAATCTTGAGTGCATGCATTAAGTTGGTTGTCTTGCATTTAGTCGAAATACCTATTATTGTTTTTATTGAGTTACCTTCTATTCGTTTAAGCTTAAGTGTATCTCTTTGAGTTAGGTATAAACTCTCTATACCATATAGTAGCACCGGTATGACGTACATTTTGTACAGATGAACAGTTTATGGTTTTTCTGGATAAAATCAAATTGGGAAAAATTTCACACTTTTAAAAATTTAGTCCTAATTTTTTTTTTTTTAAATTTAAAAAAATTCAAGCATTCTTTTAAATAACTAAATAGTAATTTTTTATTATTAATTTAAATTTATTTAATAACTCTTTTTGGCTATTTCTTCCTAATTTGGATAGAAGAAAATTTTTAAGATTTTATGCAACTCCTGTGGTCTCTAATTCAGGCTGTTTTTGCTCTATTGAATAAAAATTACATTCTTTTGATTAAATTAACGATGGCATTGAGCTTAAAAATAAATTCCTCGGAGTAACAATCGATAACAAGCTCACTTTTTTGCAACACGTAATAAGCTTAAGAACTTCAATAAATAAACGGCTTTATGCTATAAGAAGATTATTTTACTTATCGCACAAAGTCAAGCTCCAGTTCTTCAAAACATTTATCATGCCTTTTTTTGACTATTGTCTTTCCTTATCAGTATATTTTACAAAAAGATCAATTCAAAAATTAGCTAATTCTTATTACTATTGTGTTCAAAGATTATTAAATAATCGTCCAAATATTCTTAGCAATGATGATTTTAACACTTTAAATATCAAGTTAAATAAATTTAACATAGACTGCTTTCAGCATATAATTACAGAACGCCTTGCTAATTTTGTACATGAAATT
The DNA here is from genome assembly GCA_006352455.1 of Brachionus sp. 'Tiscar'. Classification (NCBI taxonomy): domain Eukaryota; kingdom Metazoa; phylum Rotifera; class Eurotatoria; order Ploima; family Brachionidae; genus Brachionus; species Brachionus sp. 'Tiscar'. The sequence continues at coordinate 9,963 of VANL01000311.1, read as the reverse complement.
GTAAATTGTAAAATTGTAAATATATTTTTCGAGCGGTTGCTCGAAAAATATTGATTATAATCTAAGAAATTCAAATGACTATCTAGTTCCTTCTAAAAGAAAGTTCAATGATTATGGTGAAAAAACATTTGATTATTTTTATTCCAAGTTCATTAATAAATTACTTATTGATGATCTCCATTAGGTTTTGTCTTATTTAGACGAAGAATAAACAATAACATTAATTTTATTTTTATAAAATTTTGTAATACATTTTCTAATTTTGATATTAATTTCAAAAAACTAATTCTTTGATAATTTTAAGCGTTTTGTTTTTTTTTAATTAATAAATGGGCTCAATCATTCCTTTGTGGGTTTTGTCCTTTGGTCTCTTTGATTGAGTTGAAATTGAAAAATATTTATTAATTGATTTTAATGTTGTTACCACAATTTTATAGTCACAACTTTTTCTTTGTCTTAACAAACACCATTTTGGCCATGTGGAGCTATAGCAGTCAATTTCATTTAACCTATCTAAAACGATTTTGAAACCAGCGATTGAATTAGATTTTATCATATTTTCTGTTAGAGAAAAAACATTTTTGGCGCTTACCACAGCTGCAAAATCGTTTAAAATTTGAGCAAGACTATGATGCTATTCCGTCTTTTTTTACTCAACCTTGTTAATCCCAGTTTAGTCAACCTAATTTCATACGGCATATTTCGTAAAGACATATATATTTTTGTTGCCTTCTCTTGTACTTTCTCTAATACATTCACATCACTTTTCATAATTGGATTCCAAACGTGCACTGCGTAGTCTAGTTGGGGTCTCACCAACAATGTATATAATCTCACCCACAGCCTTTCCTCTTTCCTTGTGAACAAACGCTTAAGTATGTCAAGTACTCTACCGAAATGTATTTTAAATGAACAATTAAAGAAATAAAATTAATAATTTTAAAAGTTTTATCTATCAAGAATAGAAAGTGGCCACTCTGGTAGCCAAAGAATAGATTATATATAAGTTAAACACAAAATATAAATGAACAAGAATGGTTTTTCAATATATATTTAAATAAAATCAAGAACCGTGCGCAAACTGTTTGTTAAAATTCAGCAAACTTTTGATTAGGATGGGTGTTGATGAAAATGCAAACAGTTTATTTTTAGTAGGTTTAGTTTAATAATTTCAAGCTTACTAAGCATCACAAGACACTTCACCTACTATCACACATGGACTTTTCACTTTTGGCGGGTTTACTTTAAATCTGATGAAACCAACACTTCCGGATTTCTCATACACTCGATGGTCGTTAGTATAACATTTGAATTGCTTTCAACACAATTTGCCGCATACTCATGCCTTTCATTTAGTTCACCAAAATGCATCATTTTAAATTTATCATTACTCAGTCCCACAATTCACACTTCTTTCCATTGATACATTGCATCAAGTTCTTTCTGCAACATCGCTCTTTCATCGCTTTACTGTATTTACTATGCGGAGTATTTTTGAGTCGTTAATGTGGTAAATTAAAGTCTTTGATAGCATACTAAGAGAAACCTTATGGGCCATACTAAGATCTTACGGCCTACCACAGAAAATTAACTTAAAAATATCTTTTACGAGAAACATAAGTGTAGCGTGATTCTGATCAACAATCTGAGAGCTTTAAAGTATGTACAGGAGCCAGAAAAAGGTGCGTTCTCTCCCCAACACTATTCCTAATACTGATTGACTATGTAATGAAGAAAACAACTACCAGTGCTAGGGGTATACAATGGGGATTAACAGCTAAGCTTGAAGCGGATGATCTAATGCTAATATCTAATAAGGAAACACATATGCATGTTTATTAGATTAAAAAATTAATTTAACTTGAGAACAATTTAAATTTTATTAAAAAATCATTTCGAATGAAGAAAAATTGCTTGAAATTTTTACTTCAAAATATAAAATTCTAATCTTGAAGTTTTAATTTCAATCTAAGAAAATAAAAAATTGAAATTTTTTTGTCAAGTAAGAAATTTAAAAGTATGTAGGTATTTTTAAGTTTCATTTTATAATTATGAAATTAAAAAAAAAATTCTATGTTTCAAAATTTAGTGCATTTAACATCGTTAAATCATTTTAAAAGAATTAATCACAAAAGATTAAAACAGAAAAAGTTTGGGCAGGAATAAAACTACATAATTGTTATATACAAGATTTTAGTCCTATAAAAATAGAGAGATAGAGAGTCAGATTGAGCTTGTTTATTTTTATAAAAGTAAAAAGTCGAATAAATATCAACTAATTAAAATATCTGTTAAAATTTATTACATCAAAGAAGTGTAAAGAGATCTCTTGTTGGGACCATGATAAATCCAATTTTGAGATACAGGATCCTGATTATTCCATGCAAAAATCAGATAAGTAGCTTGGCCTGTAATAGGTCGATCGGAGGAATCACCAGTTATCAATTTTCTTTTCATCTTTAACATTGTAAATCCATTAACTTCTCTTGCATCTAGAAGTGTCCAATCTTGCTGAGAGTCTTTAACTGGCGTAGATTTAACTGCAGCATATGTATCCTATAAAAAAGGTGAAAATTCAAAAAAAAAATTTTCAATTATTTTTACATATAAGTGAGCTCCACTAGAATCAACCCAGCCAATTACAATATCACTTTGAGGCATTTTACCGTTAGGTGATTGCCCAAAAGCAACATAACCTGTTGTTTGACAATGTATTTCAACTTGAATTTCATCGTTTGAAAATTTCCAGTAAAAATTAAAAAATTCAGGTCTGCTGGAATCAATAGCTAAATGAAATTCATAATCATCACTTGGAATCAATGGTGTTAGCAAACGACTCTTGGCATTTGCAAATGTTAATGTAACTAATAGAATAAGCAATTTTTTTATTAACATTTTAAATTATGGTCTTTTAAAGTCTAACTTTTATTTAAATAGAAAATGTATCGATTGATTGAGAAAAAGAAAACATGTACTAAAACTAATTTAAATGTTAACGCTATTAGATGATAACTCAAAAGCATCTTTTGGATTCTCAAAAAAATTAAGTGCTTTGTCACAGTACAGATTTGATAACGCTTTAAAAAATTGTTTAAGTTTGCCAAAATTACATGGCTTTTTCACATTTTTTTTTTGAGTTTTATCAAAAAAAAATGAATATATTTTTTATAGTGATTTAGCAAAAAGAAAAAATTAGGAATTTCAATCAAGTTCATGAATAAGATATAATTATTAAATATTTTTTTTGAAAAATTGAAGTTCCTAAATTTGCATTATATTGCTATATCCTGCTAATAGAGATGGTTTAAAATATTATTAAAGATACGTGCTTATATTTATTACGTGTTTTATTTATTATTAAATAGCTCAGTTCCAAAATAGGATTTAAAATTATTTAAATGTTTTTAAATTTTTTAACATTTATTAGATCATCTATCAAAATTACAAATTTAAATTACGGTAAACATTTACCTATAGATTGCGCCATTATATCTGAGGTTATAAATACAATTACATTTAATTATAGCTGAGATTATGCGAATATCAGAAGAACCAGTCCAAGAAGTTAAACCAGTTGAATCGGTGACACCAATCGTTGTTGAGCTAGTACAAGAGACTGAAGAAGAAAAACAATTTTTATCCTATCGTCTAAAAGCATATATTTAGGACGTCTTTTGTGAATAAAACCTGTTTTTAGACGTAATAAATCGGCTTCTACTTTTTTTTGTTCGTTGATGAATGAATAAACCAGAGGATGCTTTTTGAGATAATTTGAGAAAGCATTATGCCATGCTTCAACATAATTGTTTGTTCTTGGTAGACAATCCATTACGCAGCTATTGACATTTTATAATTTTACAGCAAACAAAGGCTCTTTTTAAAAACTTCAACTTTTTTTCTACCCCTTCTTCTTCCAACTTTTTCTAGAACAAATTTGCAAATATAGTTGACTTCTACATAGTTGTAAAATTTCAATATTTTTAAATCATCAACCTTCGACTTAATCAAATTAAAGCCAGTTAAAACATCTTTAGGTGGAATAAACGCTAAAGCTTGCGGCAATTTTATTAAATGTCTAACATTTTTGTCTTCTAAGTATATTACTTTGAGACCAAGATCTGTAATTTTTCTCCACATTGATTGCTTGAAATGGAAAAAGCAACCAAAAACATTTACTTTCATAGACCCATTTATAAAAGCCTTTTCAAAATCACCATTAATTAGTGTTGGGTACCATTTGTGGCGGTCACTAGACCGCCAAAAGTTTATGCTGGTTGTTTTGATGACCACCATGGAAAGCATATTTTTCTCTAAAAAATAAATGATTTTTCTTACATTTTCTCTAACAAATTTTCATATTTAAAATTTTTTAAATGTTTGTTTTCATACCCGGCCAACAAAACGGCCAACATCAACTTTTGACGGTAAATTGACCGCCACACACGTTACTCAACACTACTAGTAATCGATAAGGGGTCGTGTTAATGTTTATTTTTAACAACATTTAAAATTCCACATAAATTGCTCATTTACTAAATTCAAATCAGAAATATTATTTTCTGAGCAAACTCAGATGAGAAATTTATTTTTAAAAATAATTTTTTGTTCTTTAAATTTTGTTTCAAAATATTTTCATCAAAATATGCTCAATTTCAACACTAGGTTGTCTTAATCCACAAGTTCCATTTAATTTTTTTTTATTTTTAAAAGGAGCTTAAATGAATGAAAGAATAATCGAATAAAGGTAACTTTACAAAGTAAGTAAACTTTTAATGACACAGAGCTTTGAAGTTTTAAAGATACCATCTTGAACTAAAAAGTTAAAAAAAAATTGATATACTGATGTTATGTGAAGAATAAATTTTATCAATAAACTCAAAAAATCTAAACAAATCTAAAGTCTATTTACTTTGATTCTATGGCAAAGTAAATTTTTTGCTCAATTTTCAATTTGCTCTTTTTGCTCAAAAAATTTAAATGCGCAATTTCATTGCATTGCACTATACACACTTTTTTAACTTTTAAAATTTTCAAATTCAATTTTAAAAAAATTGCAAATATGCAATGCAATAAAATTGCGCATTTAAATTTTTTGAGCAAAAAGAGCACATTGAAAATTGAGCAAAAAATTTACTTTGCCGATTCTATGATGTTTGGTTGATTTTTTTAAACAAGCAACTTTGAATAGATACCTTTTTAAAATTATAAAAAATATTTTTATACTATGGCAACATGTATAAAATTGCAACATTGAAAAGTCTTTTTCTTGGATTTTCTTTTTAAAAATAATTTTGAATTTTATGTGTATTTTATTATTTTTAGGTTTCTATCAAAATTTCATTGACATGATAACAAAAAAATGTCTCAATATAAAACAGAAAAAGCTTTGCGTATTTTAAAAGTAAATGCTACTTTAAATTATTCTTTGACACTTTTTCAATCTAATAATCATAACTAAAAGATAACTTCAGCTAAATCATAGTACAACTTGCCCTGTTGCAACTTTTTTACCTAGAATAAAATTTTTATGCTATTTTTTTTCGAAAATCAAATGAATTAACAATTTTAATTCAATAGATGTTTTATCTTTGATTTTTTGTTTAACATGACAAAATTTATTTTTGTATTTTAATTTCACAACACCATTGAATTTTCTTTAAATGATAATAAATACTATTGCATGGTTCCTCAAGAATCTAAACTGTACAAGTCGAAGAACATGAAATTTACATGAACATGTTGTGAATATATAACGGGTGTAGAATAAAAAATGGCACAAAATTAATTTTATCATAAAAATTTTTTATTTAAAAAATGATTTAATTTTTTTTAAAAACTATAGCTGAACTCTCCTTTTTTGAAAAAATAATATCAGTTAAGGTTTTGAGCTCCAAATGTTGCATGATATCGAACCTAAAACGAACAATCTTGGCATGGTTTTCAACAACCTTTGAGTCCATTTTGCTCAGGCAAGTTCGAATTTTGTTTACGAGTTGCTTAAGATTTTTGGCCTTCCAATCACTCTCTTAAACTTTAGCTTTCAAATTTCCCCAAAAATCTTCGATTGTTCATGCTTTTGGTACGTTTGCTGGATTCACTTCTTTGGCGACATACATTATATTTTTATCTAACATAAAATTCTGTACCATATTCGCATAATAAGATGATGCTAAGTCAGTCCAAAATATATAATTTCCATCCTGATAATTTTCTTTAATCATCGGTTCAAGCCGTTTCTTAATACACTCTCCAAGATAGACATGTTGATTGATCGCCAACCAGGCCATTAATTTTTCTTTGAATTTTTTAATATAACGTACTTGTTCTCTACACTTTCCGGCGTCTTCCTAACATTAATGCTATGAAAAATTTTATTTCCTGACAGGGCGGTGTTGCCAAGAGTGAAAAATGATTCATCACCAATTATAAATTCATATCTGCTATATTTGAAAGCATTCTGTCTTCACCTGGTTAGCATTTAAATGTGGTCTCTTGTGTTTTTTATACTTTTTGATGCTTGTATATTTCTTTAAAATCTTTTCGATATAGGTTTAGTGGCAATTAAACTTTCTAGTAATCTTTCTTGCGAAAGACCCGATTTATGATTGAAATAGGCTTTAGGTTTAGCAATCATTAGTTTCGTCGCAATTTTAGCAGGTCTACCACTTCCTTTTTTTCTCTTGAAAGTTTTATCTTTTTCTATAACATCTGGCCAACGATAAACAGAACGTTTTTTGTATCCAAGACCAGTGAATCGCTTTATAATTTCAGCTTTTGGTAAATTTTGGTTACTTTTTACAAAGTTGTACAAATCTTTATTGATAGTTTCGTACATTTTTTATTAACAACTCATCAAAAGTTCAACTTTAAGATATAATTTTCATTTATTTTAAAGCTGAGATCAGCCCGATTTTTTATTTTAAATTTGGATAAAAATTGGGAAAGGTCTTGTCCACTCGTAAAGCAAATTAAACTAAACTTTTGTGCCATTTTTTATTCTCCATCCGTTATAAACAAACTAAGAAAAAAATAGAGAAATTATAGTAAAAAAAAATTTTTTTTTGCTAATCCCTCTCAAAGATTAGCACCAAAATTAGCTTTATCATTTTAGGTCAAAAAATCTCTTAATTTAGTATACATATTTAATGTTTGATGACTTTGTGGTGGACGAATTCAAGTGCATGCGGATGCTGGCAAGGTCAAACGGTTTACACAGAGAAGAAAAATATTGTAAGAGGTGTGGGTAATTGAAAATGGTACTGAGTTTGTTATCGAAGAGAGTACCGAGGTCTCCTTTTGCTGTTTGATTTTACAAAAATAAAACAATTAAATAAATTTATTTAATTAAAATAAATAAAAAGTTCAACTATTTTTTAGTAATTTCGTATGAAATTAGAAAATAATTTTTTAAGCAGGTAAGTAATAAAATAATTTCGTTCAAAATCTAAACATATTTTTTAAGCATTTTTTTATTTAAGATTAAAAAAAAATTCTTTAATTGTTACTTTTATATTTAAACAAACGCTTTAAATTTTGGTCAATGAATTCTTTGGTAGAATGTCCAATTTGTTTTGAATCTTTAGAATTAAATAATCAACCCGAAATATTACCATGTGAGTATTATTTTTTAATTTTAAAGCTCAAAATTTAAATAACTCTAATTCTCATTTATGTACAGCAATAAACTTAAATTACTCAAAAAAATTTTTTATAATTAATTAGATTTAATTGTACGTTTAATAAACTAAAATGGTATTAAATTAAATCGGCGTTGTACTTTGAAAAACAATCATCCAAAATATTTTCTATAGAAATTATTTATTTCTATTAATCTGCACTGGAAAAAAAGAACTTGAAAATTTTAAAAAAGCAGTATAAGATCATCATATTAATGAAAAAAGAAAGGAAAAAAAATTAGCAATAAATTTATATGAATTGCAAGGAATTCATTGTCATTTAGTAGTAGATTAACTTTTGGTGACTTTTTTCATGTAATATGCAGCGCTTAAAAAGGATAAATTAATCAATTTTTCAACATCAACACCTTGGAAAACAATTTTTAACCATCTGTTGAACTCCTATTTAAGCCAAACGGCACGTACCACTCACTGAGTGAGCGACTGGTGACAAAATTGGTTACTTAAAAAAGTGAGCGACTTGTTCAAATAGCAGACCGTTAAGAAATGATCTCAACGCAATCGAGATATTTTGGTTATACATGATTGCCAAAATGGTAAACACCAGAGTTGGGCAAAAGTCATCAAGTCAAAGTCAAGTCAAGTGACTTGACTTGACTTTAAATTTTTTTTTTAAAGTCAAGTCATTTGAATTTGAAGTCAAGTCAAATGACTATTATAAAATAAAATTTGAAAAAATAAAATTTGAATGCTGACTTGACTTTGAAAAGACTTTAAAATGACTTTTTTTTTTACTTTTGCCCAAGTCTGGTAGACACTAAAGAAACCTCTATTAAGCATCTAAAAAAGGTTTTAGACAAAAAATGGTTAAAGATTCCGACTGAGTACCAGCTGAAATTGATTGAATTTAATTTATACTACTAAAAATAGTTTATTTTGTCCCAACGTTTTTATTTAATTACTTATTAATTTATTCTCATTTTTCAAGTCATTTATTTTCATGAAAAAAAAAACTTAACGTTTTTATTTAGGTCAACACATTATATGTTCCTTGTGTTTAGAAAAAATCAATGAAAACTCTTCATCTAGTGATTCATTCCAATGTCCAATATGTAGACAAACAGTCTTAAAAAAAAATTTCTTAAAGTCGACATCAAACCCAATTCAAAATTATGAAAATGGTCGACATCAAACCCAATTCAGAATTTTGAATATTAGACCTCAAACAACTGTTACACAAAGTAATTCAGATTTGAATCAGAATAGATTCAGGAATAAATGCTGGGTGTTTTTCATTTTGTTTACGGTGATTGGACCCTTTTTGTTTACGGTTATACCGTTATTGGTAGTATTTGTAATAATTCCCAGCTTGTATAATGAAGAATAATTGAATAAAGGTTACTTGACAAAGAAAGTATACTACAGTATGTCACAAAAAGTTAGAATCAAACTGTAAAATTTAAAAAATTATTTTTTTCAATTGTTAAATAAAAATTTTTTATGCTTGAATTAGGTATCTAATTAAAGCTAATTTTTTCTCCTTTTGAAATAATTTTCACACTTAAGCTTTAAAAAAAGTCTCTTTATTAATCTTTTTAATAAAAATAAAAATCGGATATCCAATTAATTGATTGATTTTTTTACCGAATATGCGATTAAACTTGATTAATTTTAATTTGAGACCATGCTTGACATAAATTGCGACAATTATCTTATTACTTGATCTCATCAAAAAAAAGCTACCAAAAATTTGCCAAAAATAGAGAAAAATAGGTAAAAAAAAAGTAACTTTTGGTGACTTTTTTCATGTAATATGCAGCGCTTAAAAAGGATAAATGAATCAATTTTTCAACATCAACACCTTGGAAAACAATTTTTAACCATCTGTTGAACTCCTATTTAAGCCAAACGGCACATATCACTCACTGAGTGAGCGACTGGTCAAGTCAAGTCACTTGACTTTAAATTTTACAGTTTGATTCTAACTTTTTGTGTCATATTTTTTTCGGTTAGATAACAATAGTAATTGTTTTTGGTATTTTTTTGTGTTTTTTTATTCTGTTTTTCTTTTTATTTGTATTTTCCCGATATTTGAAAAAATTAAAAATAAAGAAATAAAAAAATCTGGATTTTTATTTTTTTTGATGACCGATTAAAAAAAGTTTGATTCTAACTTTTGGCACAGAGTTTTGAGGCTTTAACTAACTTTTTTTAACTTAAAAAGTAAAAAATATTGAATATACTAATGTTTCTTCTTCTATCTTCTACTCCCAGTGGAGCATAAGGCGTCCACACGTCCCCTCCATTCTACCCTATCCTTAGCGAC
>VANL01000310.1:0-42028 GCA_006352455.1 Brachionus sp. 'Tiscar' | reverse complement strand
GTGACTGTCGAGTCGCAACCATACCATTGCCGGTCCCAAGTCCGGATGAGAAAAATGGGAGGGCATGTCTCACAGTCGCAGATACACTCATTCAGACTTTCTTATTTAATGAGCCAAATTTAAAAATAGAAAAATCAGCCGTTTAAATTCCACTTTTCAATCTCAAAGATAAATAAATAAAATATTTTTATTTTGTAAAAATTAACCTGAAGCAAATTTCTGGCATAAATTTATAAATTCAATAGATTAAAAAGGTCTAAAATAATGGGTGTAAAAATCAGAAAATGAAATGAAATGAAAGATCAAAGCAAAAAACGATTTCTCAAGTGTCTTACAATACATTTACTCAAAGATTGTATAATCAAGTATCGATCGAAAATGATCAATATTTATAAAGATTAAACTAAAAATCTTATTTAAAAGAAGTAGATTTTTTATTTTTAAAATAAAAATGATCTCTGAACGTCGCATTTAAAAACCAAAACATTGGCTTTGGTACCTCATAAAAATTGAGCTTCTAGGCTTCAGATAATAAAGTTGAAAATTTAAAATCCCGTATCCCAGAGAGACTTTTTTTTTGAAGCACAAAAAACAATTTTAACAGATGAAATTTAAAATCGTTTTTGCAGTTATCTGCCTCATTAACCCTCATTTGAAACTTTTAACGCTTTGAGTTCAGTGTCAAAAACTAATATTCAAAAAATTTGCTTTAATTTATTAAAATTAATTTAATTTATTTAAATAAAAAATTAGTTAAAATTTTATTTTTTTATTTTTCTTAAATTATAAAATTTTAGAAGTTTTTAAACTCAAAGTTGTCCATTTGATCGAATTTTGGCCTTTTGCAGTTTTCTTTTTTACTCCAAAATGCACCAATATTTTCTATAGTATTTCGCCATATGTTACCATAATTTTCCAGGTTAAGCTGAATGCACATATCACAAAACATGCTAAAAACTAATCGATCGTTAAATAGAGCATATTTTTTCCATTTAAAATAAGCATTGTAAGCAGTTTTATTCCCATTCAAGTAGATCAAATAATCTGCAAGTTCTTTAATGTTTTTAAAATCCAAAACATTTATAAACCCTGATTTAGGAACCTTAATAAAAGAGAAAAATAATCACTTAAAATTTTTGTATGATAATCTTACAAAATAGCTATAATTTCCGCCACCGAACACCACTGGTATGATATCATAACGCAATATTTGAAAAAACTTCTCCGATATATATCCATTACATATGGAATTTTCAAATGAGAAATAAAATTTAAAATTCTTAGAAATTATCTCCTTACACTGACTATTGGAAGAATTTTTAAAAAAATGAGTGCATTTTATACCGCATTTACCCAAAACTGTCACAGGCAAATATTTCTGAAGCCTTTTTATCAGTTCCAATCTACCACTAGATGCGCCACAATTTCCAATGACAGCCGCTGCGAAAAAGCTTTTTCCATGAGAAAAGTCTCTATGTTCGTCATAAGTCTCATTTTTTCCCCATTCAAACAATTTGTAAGACCCAGTAAGTCGAGGAAATTCCGATTCAATGCGATAAGTTGAAGTAAAATTGAACAAGCCATTGTATTGTCTAAAATCTACAGAATTTGCTGGTGATTCAAAAAGTGCAAATATCCATCGTTGATTGCTGGGTCTATTGCTAGGAAATTTTTGAATTCTGTCCCTCATGTGCACAATAACAAAATCTGCCTCATTAACCCTTGATTTATCATTTAACATTTCACAATTATACACTGGACATTTATTATTCACAAATGGTTGCTTGTATCCAACACCGAATGCAAATTTAACATCACCGAAAAATGAATTCCAGAATAAAATTTTCGGAATTCGTTCTTGTGAATTTAAGCATTCAAAATTAATTGATTTATTTAGATATAATGGAATTGACTGAGGATATTCTACATTGTCTAAAACTATTTTAAAACTATCGGTTTTATTAACAAATGGTTCACATTGTTGTTTAGAAATTGAAGCTGGCTTAATGTTGAGATCAAATTTTAAATAAATCAAAATTAAATATCCAGTAAAAACAAAAAAAAAAACAAAAATTAAAACAAAAATTGATTTTTTCATTTTATTTACTAACACACACACAATTTAACAAAATTTAAAATTTATTTAGAAGTTAATTAATTTCGTGAAGTAATTTACTTAAATCGATTTTTTTTGTTCTTTATTCACTGATTCATAATCAGAAATGCTGAATGAATTTTTTGTTTCTTTTTTAAATCTAAAAAAAAACACTAATGGTAACTTTTCTTAATTTAACTTTTTTAAAGTTCCAAATATATATAATTTTTTAACTAAATATGGTAATAAAGTAGTAGATTAATTAATAAAATACTCTGATGAAAATTTTGAAATCAAGTATGATTAGAAAATAAATATTTAAGCTTTTTTTTTTGTTGGTCAAGAAAATAAAAGAATTTAAATTCAGAGTAAATTTAATTTATCTAAAAAAGTATTCATTTTTATTTTTTTTTTAATTTTTAATAATTATTATTTTAACAAAATAATTTAAAAAAAAAAAAAAAAAAAAATAAAAATTTATATTTAATATATTTTTAATTAAAAAAAAAATTTCAAAATGGATTTTTTAAAATAAAATAAAAAATAAAAGTTTTATTAATTATTGTTAATTTTTGATGTTTATAAATTAGTAGAAATAAATCTAGCATGACCAATTTTTGTGCAGCCATCTATGTCCCAATTTAAAATAGTCTGAATCGTTGCTCGTTTTACCATTAAGACTAGATGATGGATTTTCTTTATCAATTTTTATTTTGTAGAAATTTTTTGATAAATAAGTTAAATTTTTTTCTTTGCGAAGCTTATTAGTGAGTCTTTGTTGTTTTTCAATAATAGTCTTTGAATTATAAGCTTGCAGATAGTCATCATTTTGCAAAGCCTCTTCGACATCTTTCCACAAATTTCTCGACTCGTGCTCTTCTTGTAAATCAATTGGCCTAACTCGTTTTTTTTGACGATTAATATCACGTAAATCATAGCTCTTAATCATTCTATTCATTTCATTTTTTCCAAATATAAATTCTAATTTAGCATCCCATTCACCTTTCATTTTGCAAAAAACCTCCTCATTTTTATTCTTTAATTCAGCAAAAACCTGATTTATTGTATCACCATAAAAAGACTATTTTTTTATTTTTTTTAATTTAAATTCTAAAGCAAATAAATTTAATTTTAATTTTACTTTAACTTCAAATTCTATGTTAGCCTTAAGTCCGGTTTGAACACAGCTAATTGAACAAGAATCTCCCAATTCAATCCACGGGCTGGTAACAACCGAGCGAGCATAAACTTTAGGAAAAGTGATGCTATATTCTTCGTTTAGATTATCAAGTCTTAAAATCACTTTGAAAAAAATTTAGTTAAATTTGATTTTTCTTATGTTGCATAGTTTACTTTGGCCTAATATTTCAATATTGATTGAGGTACCTGAATAAATTGGTTTAGTCATAATATTTGCATTTATTTTCAGATTTTTTTCAATGCATTCCATGTAAATGGCACAAACTATTATTTGATTAAAATTTCTATTTTCAATTAAAATGAAAAGTCTAAATTTTACCAAGTGGATTATGAGATACTTTTTCTGCAGTATAACTAACAATGTGCTTTGAATTAGGATCATCTCCGGCCTTCCAAGAGCAATTAAACACTTCGCCTAGCACTGGATTAAAAGGCTTTTTGTGACCAAATTCAGACTTGACTAAAAACAACGAAGCCAAAACCCATAGAATGACGGCTATGAATCTGTCCTCACTATTTTTCTCATCTGTTATTCTAGGTTTATTAGGTTTGATTTAAAAAAAAAAAAGAAAATTTGAAAACATTTCTACTTTATTAATTGATCAACTTGTGACATCAAATCAGCGTACGATTCCAAAAGAGACTTTTTATCCAACAATTGGACTGGAATTTGTGTTCTTGTCAAATCTATATTGTCAGCTAAATTGGAAAAAAATTTGAACAAATTTTCTTTTGTTTGATCGCTGATTGAATTTTTCAAAATTTCGTTTTCTTCATCGGTTAATTCATCGTCTGGATTAATTGAAGATTTTTTCGGACTTTCACTTACACTTGGTTGGCAAGAAGCTTTTAACAAGATGATTGTCAAATTTTTATTTTTTTTGCCTATAAACTTACAATCTAGTAAACTTTTTGTTCCGTGATCAAACCGCTGGGTTAAGTGAGTCAGTGAGTCATTTATTTCCGAATCATCATTTAAATCTTTTTTCTTTAAATAAAATTAAATTAATAGAAAAATTAAATTTTATTAGTTCACAGGTACTTTTTCTAAATTATTAGACAAAATTGTGCAACTGTCTATTAAATTTTTTGCACAAGCAGAAGATGTTGCTTTTAAAATTAATAAATCCTTGGCAAACAAAATAAAATTATATTTTATTGATATAATTTAAATTTTAATACTTGATCGTATCTGGAAAAATTTTCAGTTTGATTTAAACTCTTAAATAGAGCAAATAGAAAGAATAAATTAAATTAATAAGAGAAAATAATTTACATTTATTGAATTTTCGAATTCACCATGACTCAAATTAATCAAATTAAAAATTTCTCTTATTAGATCTTGGCTGTTTTTTCTAGAAAAATAATGTGAAAGTGAATTTTTTTTTTTAAATTATTAAAGCCTACTTTATTAAAGATTTATTACTATAATCAAAATTTTCTACTTGGTCTAATTTATCATTTGCGTAAACTTTAAAATTTGTCTCTTCTTTCGAATGAGCTATCAGGCGAAGAATATTCACCCAGTGTTGTCTTTCTTTGGCATCTTGAGCTTCGAATAAATAAATTTTAGCATTCAATTTCTTGTAAAATTAACTTCTACCTCTCAATTTAAAAATTTGGTTATCAGGTGTATTAATTGTAAATGTAGTGGAATCTTCTTCAGAAGGTGATATTATTGAATTCTAAAGATAAATATTAATTTATCTCTAAATGAATTAAGTTGGTCTTTTACTAAAAGTTCGATTGATCCTCGAGGTTTTTGAAATTTAAGATCTTGGCTCTAAAAAAAATCATGTTTCTCAAGTCATATTGTATTTTTTGGACAAAAAAAATTCATTTATACCATGTAATAGTTTAATTTTGCAGAATAGGCATTAACCATGAAATATCGCATTTGAAAGCCTTTGACAACATTTGTATATTTGTACAAATTGCCCTCTTGACTTAAAATTTAAAATTTTAAAATCATTTACCTATCAAATTTCTTACTTTAAATTTGATAAATTAAATTCTCCCATCTAATATTGAGACATTAGTGAAAAAAAATCAATTTTTTATTTTATTTAAATAATTAGACTAATTTAAATGAGAAATCAAAAAATTTTATAATAAAATATGATAATCGTAGAATTAAGCAAAGATTTTTTTTTATTCTTGCAACAATTTAGTCATTTTTTGCAATATTAAGTATAACAAATAAATTGTCTTTTTTTTTTTTTTTTATTAAAAAGAGTTTCAATTATTTTTTTTTTCATAAATTTCGAATACATATTTGAGATTGTTTGATGACTCAGTTTGAATTTTGTTAAATTCAACATTCAAGTTCTCTAGGTCACAAATTGGGTTTTCTAATTTGTAAAAATTGTCCAAGAAATTTTCCGGCTGCATGAAAGTATCGCATTGAATGTCCGCAAAAACACGTGTCAAGTATATTCTATGCAAAAATCCAAATGGATATTCAAGGGCTTGTTTGTAAATCATCGAACCTCCTATTGCGTATATTGATTCAATTGTGTGCTTATGATCATTAATCAAACAGTTGATTGCTTCATCAAATGATTTGAACAAAAGAATGTCCGAGTTTTCTCCCAAAGATTCCTTGTCCAATTTACTCGATATTATGACATTGATTCTGTTTTTGAGTGGTCTGAATTTCTTCGGAATTGAGAGCCAAGTCAAACGGCCCATTATAACCGCGTTTTTTTTTGATGGATTTTCAGTTAAAGTGGTTATTTTGGAAAAAAAATTTAAATCCTTGGGCAAACTCCATGGAATTGTTCCGTTCAAACCGATGCCTCGATTTGAACTGTTCATGGCTACAACCAAGCTCAGCTTAATAGGCTGGTCTGCAAGTTTATTCATTCTGAAAAATATTAAATTAGGTCTTGGAATGCATTGTTTTATTCTAGAGCACTACCTCTTTAAGTTTATTAAAATATACAAAATAGAAAATAGTTTTTTATTAAAAATCTAAGTTAAAGGATGCAAAATTTTAATTGCTAAGAACCCAATATCCACCGCAAAAGCACTTATCACTAGCCGAATCTTGAAGGAAAATACAATTTTTTTTTGTAATCAATTGAGTTTGATTTAAAGTCGCTTCTGTATAATTACCGCATCTAATGCATTGTTTTGTCGAAGGACTGCGACTGAATTGAATTAGACGAACTATGTCAAAAAGTGGATAGATTTGGCGTTTTTTTTCATTTTCAAACAAATGATCAATGGGAAATTTCAAAGTATTTGACCACAAATATTGACTATTTCCTAGCCATGAATATTTCAGTTTGAAGAGCAATTCGTCCATAGGACGTATTATAGTCTCCGCTTGAATTGTCAGACAAGAATCTATAACGCTTTCATCATTAAGTGTTGATCCTAAAATTAAATATTTTAAAATTATTAATAAATATATTTTTTTATATTTTCGTTTTAAATTATTTTCAAAGCCATGTCATTTGACTTGACTTTTAAACAAGTCTGCTTCTAAAGTAGGGTCTCAAATGTTAAAAAAAATTACTCTTTTACACCTTAAAAATTTTACGAAAACTTTTTGAGAAATTTTAGAAAAATTATTTCCATACTTTAGTTTTGATATGTCAATGTTGGTTTTGTGAAATTTTGTACAAATTAATATAATTTATCAACTATAAATGTTGCATTAATGTTACCTTTACAGGGCATTGTGAATTTTAGAACAAAAAACAAGAACAAAAATTTCAAATTGTAATAACTTTTTTTCTATAGGTCTAAAACTTGTTCTGCAAAATGTATCAGCCGATACAAAATATGTATCACACAGTTTTTATATATGTATAAGAAATTTTTCAAAATTTAATTGCAGAGCTTTTGCACAGATTACTTTAGGATAATACAGCTGTTACATTTTGCAGAACAAGTTTTAGACCTAGAAAAAAAAGAAGTTATTACAATTTAAAAAATTTTTTCTTGCTTTTTTGTTCCAAAATTCACAATGCCCCTTTACAGAATTTGCTTTTGTGCATTAGAAAAACATCTATAAGAATTTTTGACATTTTGTTCTGTTTTATTGTACTAAATCATTTTGCTTTAGATGATCGTTTAAATCCAGTTATTCACTTATTTAAACATTCTATGCTACATCTTTTATATTATTTTGCTTAATAAAGTTAAATCATCTTTGAAATTTTTTTTCAATCAGAAAACCCAAATCAAAAAATTTTAAAATTTATGGAATAAAAAGCAAAACGAAATGTTAACACAAAGGGTCGAACAAATATCTCTGAGTTCTGAGTGTTAAGAAAATATTTTTTCTTTTTACTAGCCAAGTCTTAGTTCAAACAAAAATAGAATATAAAAATACAAAAAAATTTTTTACTGTCTTACAAAAAATTAGTACTGGGAACCGTGAGTGACGGCCAGTAGACCGCCGAAAAATGATGTTGGCCGTTTTGATGGCCGAGTGTGAAAACAAACCTTTGAAAAATTTTAAATATAAATTGAGTATTGAGTATAAGAAAAATTATTTAATTATAGAGAATAAAGAGTTTTTCGGCCAACATGAACTTTGGGCTCATTCACGGTACCCAACACTACAAAAATTTTTATTTTTTTTTAGTAAAAAAAAATAAATAAAGATACAGTTTTTTTTAAAAATTTTATAATTGATCATTAATTTCAAATCTCTCATTAAATAAATTTAAAGACAAATACAAATAGAATAAAAAAATAAACTACCTTCAACAATCCGATGAATAATATTTGAATACAATTTAAATAACTCGGCCAAAAAGTCTTTTTGCATCGAGGACTTGACAGGTAATACTGGCACACTATTGATCAATAGATGCGAAGGATTTGTCTGATTTTGAGCATTATAACTAATCATAAGCTTGACAATTACAATTACTTTGCGTATTTCATTCAAAAACCACAAATCATTAAGCAACGAAAGACCAAAATGAGCCGAAGCTTGATTAAATTTGAAACTTTGTACAATATTTATTAAATACAATGCCAAGTCAATGACCCATTGAAAAATGTGCTTTAATTGTTGATTTATACATAGGTGATAGTTTTTTCTGCTCAAAATAGCATTGATTATATCATTAAGTCCTAGTTGCTTTAGTTCGGTAAAGTTTGTCTTTACATCCGGCTTTACCTTAAGCACTTCATTTAAATAATCAAATATATTGTTTTTAAATTGAGTCTGATTCAAAATTGAGTTATTTGCCATAGCAGTTGGTTGATTGAAGTTTTCTATTATTGATATAAACTGTGATGAAGTAAGCGTGTTTGCCGGGCTTGTACTGCTTTTTATTTGCTCTATATTTAGACTAAATTGAACAGAAAATGAAAGAATATGCATTATTCGATCAAGGATCAATTTGATCAATATGTCCTGAGATCTGAAGTAACTGAAGCTATGGCTTCGCTTGTACAGTGAGAACATTAGACTATAGTGCCTGGAAAAAAATATTTTCTGCATTGAAGGCAACAAATTATTGTTAAAATTTTCCTCTAAGCATCTAATTAAATTGTCCACAAATTTGGGACTTGTGTTCATCATTAAATCCCAATAGTCATGGCCACTAAATATTGTGTACTCATATAAATTGCTTAGATGATTCAGAACTACATTTTGGTTATTGTTGTCTTTGAAAAATGGACTCCGACAAACAACAAGTCTGGATAAATTAGTCAAAGCAACTGCCATCACACCTGAAAAAGTCTGATCCAAACTAATCACAAATTCTTGGGAAAATTTTATTTTTTTTGATAAACCAATTCTGTCGGACAATTCAAAATTGTGAATTTCGTTTTTATACGGTATTAGCTCGGTGTGCATGTGATTTTGAGTTTGAATATCAATGAATCCTAGTGTGCCATTTTGATAGCTAGCAATTAAAAAAACAGCATCGCTAAGCAAATGATTTTCAACCAAAGTCTTGTATAAAGTATAGTTTTTGGGTACCGAAAGTCCCGTTAAACTGCTGGGACATTGAACACTATTGATAATGGGAAAATTTTGATCAAGTTTGTAGAACTGGATTATATTTGACTTGAGAGCTACACAAACACTTTGAGCGCCTTCGTGGCTGGTAAAAATTAGATGACTCTTTGAATCGCACTGGTCTATTGAAAGACTAAAACTTCCCATTAGACTAACTCTTCCTTCAATGCAAAATTCATCTATTGAATATTTGCTATTTAACTTTTATTTTTAATAATTTCTTTTTAAAAATATGCAAGCAATTAACAAAAAAAAACAAAAAATTACTTTGAATAAAAACACTGGTCTTGAATCAAAATAGCTCAGGATTATATTTATTGAACCATCTTCTTCGAAAGAAAAATCTCCCAAATCAAAATTAATTTGTTCACTATTTGCGCCATTATTCACTAGCAAATCATTCAAATTTAAATCGAATTTTAATTTTTCAATCTGGTTTTTGGTACCATCGGATTCAATGATTATAAAATGCAACTATATACAAAGACAAAAAAAAAAAAAAGAAAAATTTTTTAATTTTTTGTTATTATTAATTTATTTTTTACTGTTCCTGTTTTTGTCAAAATCAAAAATCCATCATGCATAACTCCAGAGTCGGTTTTGGCTAAGCCAAAAGTTTTGTTACCAAATTTTTCAAAATAATTGTTCGAGTCTTTATTTTCGACATTGAAGCATATCTAGAACAAATATGATAGGAGAAAAAAGTGGACATGTTTAAATTTTAAGTACTTTAGGAGCTTTGCTAAATGGTTTTATGGCCAGTATGTCATTAAAATTAAATTCAGATGAAAACAAATTTTTGATTGAATCCAACGAGTTAGTCTAAAATAGATTTCTTAAATAAAATTATCTGAAGTGGGTCTTAATTTTATCTCTACTTTTATGTTAAATATATTGACTAATCCACATTTTAAAAAAGTAAGCAAGTATTGTCCGTCATGGCTCCAACTAAGATGAATGCATGGACTTTTGCTCAATGTAACTGGTTTTAGTTCATTTGGTTTTTCCAATGGCAGAATGTAAACACAACAGTTGGCCGATATGGCGGCTATATTCAAGCTGGATACGACACAACTAAAATAGTCTGAATCTGGCGATAGCTCTGTGTCGTTTAAAAAATTTTTCAAATCAACCAAATAAAGATAGTCCATTAGGTAAAATTTATCAAAATAAATTAAAATTTTGAAATTAAAATTTTGTTAATTGTTAAATGAAATAAATTTGACAAATTAAATTTAACAAATAATCACAAAGAAATTTATTTAATCTTGAATAGAAAAATTTATGTATAGAAAAAAAAAATGAAAATTTTCAAATTTAAACTTATTTTATTGTCTGAAATAAAATTTTAAACAAATATCGCTTTTTATTCTTGTCTAATTAATCCACAAAATGTTTGAAATTCAAAGTGCTTTTTTTTAAATTAATATTTAATTGTTCAGTAAAAATCAAAAATTTAAGATTTTTTTTTTTTAAATATATATCGATTTATTATAATACTTGCTTCCGGAATTTTAAAAAAATTATCTTGATTTTTCAAATGACAATGAATAATAGGAATTTGATTTGAAACTTCGGAAGATCTTATTTCCAAAATTTGTAAGCAATCAACATTGAATAAATAATTTTATTCTTCATCACATAAAAGATACTGCTTAAAACCAATAGTATTACTGTTATCAATTAGAACTAAACTCTCGGGTATATATTATCTTGGTATAAATATATATAAAATTTTTTTTCATTGGAGCCTGATGGCATTTGTTTATAAAATTTCGCCTAGTGTTTAAAATTAGCTGGATTAAAAGAAACTTGCTTTTTATATTTTACGTAAATGATGCTTTATCTCAATTCAGTCTAGTGGAAATTTTTTGTGTTATACAAAATTATAATTTATAAAATTATTTTTGTTACATGAAATAGATCTTCATTGAAAAATGTGTTTTTAGCTGTTTATTATTCATTAAATATTAACACTTAGGCAATTCTATCGACAAGCCAGACATGTCTAATTTTTTTAATGATAAATTATATTGGAGCATAAAATTGAATTTTTTAGAGTTTTTTCTAGTGAAAATGGGGCTTAAATCGTCCAAGTCGACTAGTGAAGCTTTGAGCGAAGCCGAATTGGAAGCTCTGTCTTTGTCGACTCAGATGAGCCGAGCGGAGATCATCAAATGGCACAAAGGATTCATGCTCGACTGTCCATCGGGCCGTCTAAACAAAAAGGAATTCATCAAAATTTACGAAGAGCTGTTTCCCAGTGTTAGAGCCAAGCGCTTCTGTGACAATGTGTTCAGCATTTTTGACAAAGCGAACACCAACACAATCGGTATGTTTTTTTCTAATCAAAATTTTCTATCAGTTTTATTTTATAAAAATAAATAAATAAAAGATTTCAATGAGTTTATAATTGCGTGCAGCTTAACCTCCAGAGGAAAATCTAAAGACAAATTAAGAGCCTCTTTTCAGGTTTACGACAGTGAATGCAATGAGCTTTTGACCAAAGAAGAAATACAAAAAATAGTCAAAGCCGTACATGAACTTTATGCTGGTATTAAGCTTACTGAGAACGATTCTAATCGAAAAGTTGATTGTTTAATGGACAAGTTTGACAAAACAAAGACTGGCTCGATCAAAAGAAATGATTTTTTCGAGGGCATTTCCACTGACCCTCAGATCAAAAACGCCATTTACAAACAAGACTCTAGTAAGAGCTTGCAAAACCGATGAGATTTGAAATTCATTATCTTTTTTTAAAAAATATTTTAAATAAAATTTTTGCTTTTTTTTTTGTTCATTTAGCTTCATAATAATTAAAGAAAAAAATAAGATATTGTTTAAAATAAAAATGTGCTTTTTAACTTAATAAATTTTTACGGCTTTGGGTAAAAAGAAAAAGAAAAAAATTTTAATTAAACCATTTTTTTTTTCAACCACGCGCTAATTATTTAAACATTGAGCACTTATTTTTTGTATCTAGGCGACAATAGTAAAATTATATTTGAATTTTTTTTTTCTTTGAAAAATTTGATTTTAACTAAAATTGGAAATTATCTAAAAAAAAATTAATTCAATCAGGTAAATTTTGTTTTAGAATTTAAGATTAGCTATCTTTAGTACGTTTTGTTTAGATTTTTTTCAAAAAATTCATTCATCTTGATCTAAAATTTAACTATTTAGATAATAGAATATAATATGAAAATAAAAAAAAATATATATATTTTATTTGGAAAATTAGATTAGGCCAAAATAAAAAAACTGTTTAAACTTAACTTTGACAAAAAAATTCTAAAAAAAAAATTTTCCCAGTCATGTTATTTTGAAAAAAAAAAATTTAATCAAATTATTCGACCAAATCGAATTTATTTAAATGATTCAATTTAATTAAAAACAAAAAGATAGTTTTATTTTGTAATTTAGAAATAGAAAAGCATAATTTGCTAACAACTGGTATTAATGTTCTTAATAATATTCTATACATAATATATTTAAATTTTTAGTTTTTTTTTTTTTGATTTTAGATTTCAAATATCTAAATCAGCCCTGAACTTAAAAAAAATTTAGTAAAATCAAGGCATATTGTCTGTAAGCTTGGCATAATTTAGTCCATTAGCAGGCCCTGCTAGGTCAGACTATAAATTTATGCAAAATAATTCTGTACTTAACATCTCATCTTTTCAATAATAATAATATTCTATCTATTCCGATTTGGAAGAGATTAATTTATGATTTTTAAGTTTATTTTGTTAAACTTGTGTTCGATATTAATTTTGACTATAAATATAAATAAGTTTCTTAGAAGATATGTGTGATTACAGACAGAGCCAAATCCCGACTCAGGGTGTAAACGAGCTCATTTGTAATCAAAACGACGCCGAACTAAGTGATAAAAAAGAAGGCACATGGGCCAGCTTGTTGCCTATCGGTCCGGCATTTTCTCGCGTTGGTAAGCAAAAATTTAAAAGCAGAATGTCTCATTCTGGCGTTTGTTCTTAGATTTATGCAACGAAACTACCACATTCGGCAGGCGCTCTGATTGCGATGTGGTTCTGTCGCGAGATAGCTCGATATGTGCCGCAACTGCTTATAGCAACATTCACTTTAAAATCAAAAGAGTAAATTTTAGAAATTTTAAAAAACATTTTTATTTAGAATTAAATTCAATTAAGGAGTTTTCAATCAAGACTGGATCGCATGCTTTGCTGGAAGATTTGAGCACAAATGGAACATTCATAAACGGAGAAAAGTTGGGCAAAGGCAGAATACAGGCATTGAAAAACAATTGTGAAATATCTCTATCTAAAAGAGACAACAAAGCTTTTATATTCATTGATTTGGAGAGTTCGGATGATAAATTTTATCCTAGTCAATTGAGAGACAAATACACAATAACCAAAACTCTGGGAAAGTAAAGAGACTAGTAAGAGGAAAAAAATTGTTTCTCATTTTTTTTATTAGAGGCGCATATGGTGAAGTTAAACTGGCATTTGAAAAAAATACATGTGAAAAATACGCAGTAAAAATAGTGTCAAAAAAAACATTTACCATCAATGGAAAGCATAAAACAGTATGAATTTTGCTTAAAATTTTATTTTTTTTGTTAAATATTTTAATTCAAGGATTTGAATGATCAGATATTGTCCGAAATAAATATTCTCAAAAAATTACAGCATGTAAAATAAAAGACTGAAATTTTTTAATTTGAAAAAAATTTTTTTTTTCTTTTTTTTTTTTTTTTCTCAAGCCTTGTATTATTAAGATAAAAGAAGTAATCGACTCATCAGACACAGTTTTTATAGTATTAGAATTGTAAACTATTTAATTATTGTTTATTTAGAAAATAAATAGTTTATATTATTTTTAAGAGTTGAAGGTGGTGAGCTGTTCGATAAAATAGTTAGCATAGAAAAATATGACGAGCATACGGCTAAATTTCTGTTCTATCAAATGGTTCAAGCAATAAAAGTAAATAAAAAAAAGTCAATGCATTGAATATTTTTTGAGTATTTTTATTTAGTATTTGCATGATCAGGGAATAACTCATAGAGATTTAAAGCCGGAAAATATTCTTTTAGTATCTAATGAAACAAATGAAAGTTTGATAAAAATAACCGATTTTGGTTTATCGCGATTTTTCGATTCAACATCAGTGATGAAAACTTTTTGCGGTACGCCAAATTATTTGGCGCCCGAGGTGCTAAAAACTCGCGGCCAAGGCGCTTACACAAACAAAATTGACAATTGGAGTCTGGGCGTAATTCTGTACATTTGCTTGGTTGGTTTTCCGCCTTTTTCTGACGAAAAGTCAGTTCAAAGCATGGAACAGCAAATAATTAAAGGAGCTTATAGTTTTCCACAAGAATTTTGGTCACATGTTTCCAAAGAAGCGATTGATCTAATCAAAAAATTAATGTGCGTAGATCCGCTAGATCGTTTAAGTTTGGATCAAGTGCTTGAGCATGACTGGTTGAAAAATAGTCCCGAATTAATCAAAAAAGCTGATGAGATGATGTGGAACGAGTCGAAAAAACGTCAAAACTCAAGTCAAAATGAAGAGTTCAATCGTAAAAAGCTTAAAACTAGTGAATAAAATGTCCAATTTGTTTTTAAATTAATTAGGTAATGAACTAAAATTATCAACTGCAACTGCATACATATTTATTTTTGTTTCTTCTTTGATTTTTGTTTTGTAATAAAATTATTCTAATTTGCATGGTTTTTGCTTGAATTTTTTAGAATCACGTGATTAATTTTTCTATATTTAGTTGTTTTTTTTTTGCTAAAATTATGAAGAAAATTTTTGAAAAATTTTTTGAAAAATTTTAACGAAAAAAAAGAATGAATTTTTTGCTTTCAATAGCCAGGTTCATTTTGTATATTTATTTTTTTGTATATGCCTGCATACACTTGCTATTGTTCATTACACCGGAGACAGCCCGGTACTTGATATTTATGAACTACAGTAATATTTGAGAATAAAATTTAACTAGAAAAAACTGTTTATATCAAGTAAATTGGCCAATGCGTAATTTGACTAATCCACCTAAATACGAACAGTACAATGTACATAATTTTTATCTAGACGTTGAACCAAAAGTCCGGGTGGGAATTTGGTACAGATAAATGAAAAATTCTATTATTTACATGTTTATTTTTAACATTAAGGCACTTTATACCACCTCCTTTGGAATATAATTTTTCAACTGATAGCCAAAAAAACCTCAAGGAACACTTTGACACTTATTTTAAAATTTATGATAAACGACCAGTGGTCATATATGTTCATGGAAACGACCGTGATAGGTAAAATTTAAGGTAAATATTAATATGTGATTGAGATGAGTTGATGATAAGGTCTGATTATGGTCGAACCAAATTGTGTCAAAGTTTGGCAAAGCTAGGCTATCATGTTTTTGCCATTGATTATCGAGGATTCGGTGACTCGACTGGTACACCAAGTGAAACTGGATGTGTAAATGATGTTCTTGAGTTGAACAACTTTATTAAAGCCTTTCAAAATAGAAGCAGAATATTTTTATGGGGACACAGTCTAGGAACAGGGTTTCAATTTTTATTTTGGAAAAAAATTTTAATTTTTTTTTTAAATATCAAATTAATTAAGAATATCTTCGCATGCTGCTAAAATATTGTCAGATTTTGACTGTAAATTTTTTTTCCTATAAAATCAATAATAAATAATTATTAAATATTTTGAATTGTTATTTTAAGCTCCGCCAGCTGGTGTGATATTAGAAGCACCGTTTTACAACATTAGTCAAGCAGCCAAGGAATATATTATTTCACCTCTGTTTCTAAATAATCCGTGGATAATTCAAATGGGTGATGAGGCTTTGAAAACACTTAACATTCATTTTAATAATGCTGAAAAGTTACTTTATCTTAATAGAAATTTCATTTTTTCTAATAATCTTAATTATTCAGTATTGTGAAGATAAAGAGTAAAATATTGATACTTCATGCTGAAGATGACATGCTCATACCGCAGGATAGAAGCCGTGACTTGATGAAAATATGCGATCAAAAGAGACCCAAAGACTTTCCGTCTGTTAAACTGGTCGAATTTCATAAGCGCTTTGGCTTAGGACATGCCAAAATCTACACCCACCAAGAACTCTATCCAGTTATAAAGTAACACAACTTCAAAAAATATCTAAATTTTTTTAAAATTTTTTTAAAAGGGAATTTATTGAAAATTAATTCTTAAAAAAAATTAATTATTAATTGAGTTTTATTAAATTTAAATAAAAAAATTTTATTTTAATTTTTAATTTGTGAAAATTAAATATAAATGGCCAGTTAAATGGTCATTAAAACATAAGAGATTAAACTATTTTGAAATTGTTTAAATTTAGATAAAATGAGCAAAGAATTAGCTTATTCGGTTGGCAGTACTTTTCCTCCTTTAACACCAGGATTAGTTCGACTTTATAGCATGAGATTTTGTCCATATTCACACCGAGTACGACTTGTATTAGCCGAAAAAAATATTCCGTAAATTACATAAAAAAAAAAAAAAAAAAATCAACTAAATTTTTATTTAAAACTATTAAGACATGAAATAGTAAACATAAATCCCAAGAAACGACCAGAATGGTATTCTGACATTCATCCTGCAGGTCTGATTCCTTGCATTCAATTTGATGATGGTAAAATTGTCTACGAGTCAGTTATCACAACTGAATATTTGGTAAATAGTTTTTTTTTTTTTTTAATTATTAAAAATTTTGAAAATTTATTAGGATGCTGTTTATTCGGACAAAAAGCTTATTTCTTCGGAACCATATGAACGAGCAAAACAGCAAATGCTTGTTGACAGCTTTCAAAGAATAGTTGCTTTGCTTTTCAAAGCACTCAAGTTCAAAGACCCAGAAGCATTTAATGAGATATGCAAAATATTGGATCATTACGAAAAAGTTTTAAGCGATAGTTTTTTTGGTGGATCCAACGTTGGTTTTACTGATTTGATGATTTGGCCATGGTTTGAGAGATTTCGAAGTCTTAAGAGTTTACTAAACAACGAATTGGACAAGGAAAGATTTCCTAAATTGACTGCCTGGATCAAAAACATGACTTTGCTTGATTGTGTCAAGAAAACATCTGTCAGACAAGACCATCTAATTGTTTTCACCAAACAATCGCTCACCAGCCCCGAGCCAGATTACGATATCGGCTTGGAAAAGCCAAAAGAAGAAGAAACTCCAGCTACAAACGAAGAACCAAAACCTAGTACTGAATAATTTAATTTTTTTTTTTTTTTTCCAGAGTGAATTTTAGATATTTCTATAAAATAGAGTAATTGTTTTATATAGATATTATTTTTTAGCAATTTTAAATTTTAATATAATTTGTGTGTTTTTTAGAATAAAATTTTTATCAAATTTTTTTGTTCATATGATTCTACCTTAAAACAATTTGTCAATAAAAAATTAAATCAAAATAAAACTATTTTGGAAAAAATCTAAATTGAAATTAAATTTTTAAGCAAAGCAATTTTCTAAGCCATTTTTGAATGATTATAGAGCAATAAAAAAAACTACGAATTTGGCAAAAAAAGCTTTGCAATAATTAACATGAAAATTTTATCATAAAATTCTGTTTGATTTAAGACAAAAAACGTGCTAGATTACATAAAAAAAAAAGAATTTAAAACTAAAAATTTTAAATGATTAAGTAGTTTTTAAAAATCTATAAATAAGGCCGTTTAATTTGCGTTAAAATTTAAAAATAAAATCATGAGTCTAAAGCATTTAGGTCCAGGTTCTCAATTACCGCCATTACAACCAGGCAAACTAAGATTATACTCAATGGTCTTTTGTCCTTTTGCCCAACGATCAAGACTCGTTTTGGCAGCAAAAAATATACCGTGAGACTAATTGATATTTTAAAGATTATGTTGAATAAAAAAAAATTTTTCTAGCTTTGAAGTTGTAAACATAAAGCTCAAGGTCAAGCCTGAATGGTATCTTGGCATTAACCCGTCAGGAATGGTACCTTGTTTGCAATTTGATGATGGTAGAGCCATACCCGAGTCTTTAATTGTCAGTGAATATTTGGATAATGCATATCCGGAAAATAAATTGAAACCCTCAGATCCATACGTAAACGCTGTTCATAGTGTAATGATTGATTCAGTCGGAAAAGTAATCACACCGTTCTACAAATTTTTGTTTGGTGATCAATCAGCTGGCGAAGACCTGCTTAAATCACTTGAATACTATGAGAAAAAATTGGAGAAAAATTATCTTGGTGGCGATAAGCCAGCTTATGTTGATTACATGGTATGGCCGTGGATTGAAAGACTGGAATTTTTAAAACAAAAGAAAAATTTAGATTTAAATGAGACCAGATTTCCAAAATTACTAGTCTATATTGAGAGAATGAAGCAAGTACCAGCTGTGAAAGAAACTATTCTATCCGTAGAAGTTTACGATAAATTTTTCAAAAGTTACTCTGGCGATGAGCCTGATTACGACTGTGGAATAAATGCTTAGTCGCTTTATTCTAGTTTTTTTCTTTTTTTTCTAAAAATTATTTAAGATTAATTCATTTTATTAAAAATAAAATTTTAGAAAATTAAATAAAATAAAAAAAGTTCAAATTTTTTTTCATCACTTTTAAAAATTGCATTTTAATTTGAAATAAAAAAAAAAAAAAATTTTAATTTTTTAAAAATTTAAAAATGAAATTTTTCGATATACACCAACAATCTGAAGAAGATCTTTTAAATCTTCTGCGCCGCCTAGTTTACCATGGTGAAAATAATTCATCATTGGTTATTGGTCCACGAGGCTCAGGAAAAACATTTCTAATTAACAAAGTAATCAACTTGTTCACTCAAGAGCTAAGAGAAAAAAATTGTTCAGATGATTTGATCGTTGTTTATTTATCAGGTAGCTTTATTGAAAAAAGAATTGAAGAAGAGAAAGAATTAATTTTTTTGTCCAGGCTGTCTTCAAGTCGATGATAAATCTGCTTTGCTTGAAATAACTCGTCAATTGAAGCTTGAAAACTGCATAAATGGCAAAGTATTTGGCTCATTTTGTGACAGCTTTGAATTTTTGCTCAAGTCTTTTCGTTCTGGTGGTCAAACCTCAAAGCCTTTGGTTTTCATCATGGACGAGTTCGATCTTTTCACCAAAAATAAGACCCAGCTTCTTTTATACACTTTGTTAAATACCATTCAAAGCTCATCTAGTCCAATGTTCATGATTGGTGCCACTTGTCGCATAGATGTTCTTGATCTATTAGAAAAAAGAATCAAATCACGTTTTTCACACAGGCAAATTTATTTATTCAATGACTATTCATTTGAAACTTATATAGAAATGGCAAAATTTTTCATTCAATTAAACACCGAGAGTAGAAATGATAAAAATACTTTGGAATACTTAACAACTTTGTTTAATGATAAGAATATTTTGAAATTTTTTGCTCGTCAATATGATTATGACAGATCAATGGCTACTCTAAAAAGACTTTTGATTTTACCCGGTCTGGTTTTCGAGCAGCTAAGCAATGAGGACATTAAAAGCATGAATTTAGACTTGGTAAAAAAAGAGCTAGTTAAGTCATACAATCTGCTAAACATAGACACTAAATATTCGTTGTTGTCTGGCCTCTCTATTTTGGAGCTCACATTGGTGGTTGTTATGCTTGAAATGAGTGAAATATATCCGGATGAACCATTCAATTTTGATCTTGTTTATAGCGCTTATCTAAAATATCTTCAAAAAAAAAATTGGAACCAGCAAAAACATGAACGACAAATAATTCTCAAAGCATATGAACACTTGATAAGTCTTAAGTTTGTGTTGCCATCATCTGATAGTTCTGGCTCGAGTCGTTCGACTAAGATTAACAAAGAACACTCGCTTATGTACTTGGCCTTGGACAAAGACGAAATTCAACTATGTATTGATCAGTATCCAAATTGTCCTACTGAACTTAAATATTATTCTATGGTTTGAAAATTGTAAATTTATCTAAAATTTAAATAATTTTTTTTTACTAATTTTTGAATAAAATTTTAAAATATTTTTTTTCAAGAAATTTTATTTCTTTACGATTAAGGTATAATTTGTGAAAAAATGTTTTAATTTTTTTTTTGAAAACTCCCCCAAATGTTAAAAATAAAAATCTTGTACCATGAAAAAATATTTTTTTTTAATATTTCCTCAAATTTATTTTCTATTTCGATTTTGATTAACAAAATTTAAGCAAAAACCTATTCAATCGTTTATATTCAAATGTTATTAAGAAAAGATCTTTTTTATAATCTTGAAACTTATACCTATTTATTCCTGATTTTCAAAGTTAACAATTATTTTTTTTAGAAATAAAAATTATAAAATTTCTAAATGAAAAAAAAAAAATATTTTTTAATTAACACTAGAAAGCCCGAGCGGTTTTGTTAGACCCACTGTTGAAAATTTAAAATTTAAATATTATCTCAAAGATATAAAGTTTTAAGAAATTACTCAAAACATTAAAAAATAAAATTGTAAAAATTTAAAAGAATTTTTTAATTTTTAAATAAATTTTATTTATTTTTCTTGAAATTTATGCAATAAATCAGCCGGGCTTTCTAGTGTTAAATGAATAAAATAATAATAAGAGTTTTTTTATTTTCAATTTGACATTTATCTTTAAATAAAAAAAGGCAAAACTTGACTAAAAATAGCAACAAAAATAGATCTACAATTTGATATTTTTGAACTTTAAACAACAAAAAAAAAAGAATCAAATTTAAAATATTCAATTGATAAAGTAAGTCAAATTTTTGATTAAAATAAAAAAAAATTCTGTTCGTCTTCTCTATAAAAAATTTCAGATATATTTGCATTCAAGCTGTCTGACTTAATTAAAATAGTGTTTAGACTAAATCTAATCTAATCGAAAATATTGATTTTTAATTTTTTTATTTTTTTAGCTATTTTGTCAAATTGTTAGGAAAAATTATTTTTCTTTTTAACTCAATATCCTTGTTGGTGTTGAATCGAGATGAATGAAAACATTAAAATGTTTTTTTTTTTTTAAATAAGCTTTTTGTTCGTATCTGTAGCTGTTTTAATTAATTATTTATCGATCAATAAAGATATCAAAATATAAAGCTTTAGTTAATTATTTTTCTATTTTCAGTATCGATTTTCAAATATATATTTTTATTTCAATCAGGCAAAAATTAAAAATTGGTAATCTATACTTGAATTTAATAAGGAAGAAAATTATCGAAATTTCGTACATGAAATAATAGGAAATAATGAACACGAGTTTGGAAAAAGCCTTGGTCTCGCACAATCTGAGCATTTCCTATGAAGTGGTTGAGCCAATAATCTCATATATTGCTTTGGCCTTGGTCCTGCTCTTTATTTTAGTTCTCATAGTATCACGACTTGTGATCACTACCGAAAAGTCAAAATCCGATCTAATTTTATTCAATCAATCTCCGCAAAAACATCTAGAACTACTCGTTTCGAATAAATCGGCCAATTCGGGCGCTATGAACAACGTTCATGCAGCTATTGCCGTTGGTCTGATGATTCCCCCTCCAGGATACGAGCCTCCACCCAAAGATGTGACTAAACCAAATGGCGTTGGACACAAGAAGCTTGTCCGATCGGGAGATGGACCCACTGCTAGGACTAAAAAGCAAAAATGGTGACTGATTTATTTTTTTTTAAAGCTTAATCCGGTATAAATTGACCATGCAGAATCAAATATTTTTTTCAAATTTTATTTTTATTTTATTAATAAAATTGTAAGCTAAAATTTTTCCTTTTTAGAAATAAAAAATTGGCTAAAAATTTTTCAAATCACACTTTTTTAATAAAGCTTAAAAATCAAATTAAAAATTATAGTATTATAGTTTGTTTTTTTTTAACTCTTGAATATTATTAAAAGAATACAGAT
Organism: Brachionus sp. 'Tiscar'; assembly: GCA_006352455.1. NCBI lineage: Eukaryota > Metazoa > Rotifera > Eurotatoria > Ploima > Brachionidae > Brachionus > Brachionus sp. 'Tiscar'. The sequence goes on along the minus strand of VANL01000310.1, from coordinate 19,805 downwards.
ATCATTTCGATTGTTTTTCCAACTTTGAAAGCAGTTTAGAAAGCTGAATAAAATTTAAATGTATTTTTTTCTATAAATTTCATAGATTTTATATTTTCAAAACTTAGACGAGATGTACAAAGCAATCAATTTAGTAGCAAGTAAGCTTTAAAAAAAAATTGAAAATATTTATTTCTAAATTTTTACCTAACAAGTTTTTTTTGTTTTTTCGTTGGTTTTTGATCAGTATCAAACAAGTAGCTTCTAAATTTAAGCTAACTGCAAGTTAAATATCATTCTATTTTCATTTAAGGTAAATTGAATCATTTTTGTCTTTCAAATAGACACTGCGGATCTAATAAAGGCCTGTTATGCTCCAATAAAACATGCAAGTAATTTCACATGACTTTATTTATGGCTCGTTTAGTGACTAATTTATTCAAAAGATGCCCACAAGGTTCTGTGTGGAATTTTTCTTCAAAAATTTGTGGTAATTAAAAGAAAATTTTTGAATTGAAAAATTTTTTTTTAATTTTAATTAATTGAAGCATTACAATTTAATAGCAGTTGTCAGTTGTTTTTCGATCACTCCGGATCAAGTGAAAGTGATAGTTTTGAAGCTAGAGATAGATGTGATTGGAGTGTTGGTTTGTTTTGTAATCTCTCGGTAGGAAATTGCCAGTAAGACTTATCAAAATGTAATTGGGCTAATTATTTGGTTTTTAATTCTCTAGATGTGCTGGAAATTCGGAGTGGTCCGAAAGTGCCAAAAGATGTGGTAAAAATTGAAAGTTTGAAAACCCCTCGAGAAAAATTATTTAAATTTTTTTTTTTATTTTAGTCTGAGTTAATTAATGAACGCTTTTTTTATTATTTTGATAAAATAAATTTTTAAAAAAAAAATTTTGACTTTTTATTTTTTTCTTTCAAAAGGTTAAAAATCCATAAAAAATAAAACAAATATCACTTGATCAAAAATCATTTACTCTCTTAAATATCAATGTCTAAAAAATGTTGCTGTTTTTTTTTTAATTATGGCAATAAATTTTTTTCATAAATTTTCTTTTTTTAATTTTCAATATGCTTTTGATTATGCAATTATTATTTGCGTTGATCATTTAAGATAACCAAGTGCGACAAAACACCTGACGTGTGTGATCGATTTAGCTAAGAACTTGAACAAACTGCCAAAGATAAGCCTTGCAAATATACAAATTTTAACGTAACTAGGCTATTTGTTTTTTTATAGCTTCGTATTGTATAGAGTGTCTTTTATAAGATTTTATTTTTAAATTTAAACTACCAAGTAAATAAACCGTATTTGTTTCTCAAGTATTTGAAATTAGATAATTTTTGCCTTCAAAATATCCAGTTTAATCAAACAAACAAAATTCCTTTTATTTATCACAAGCAAATAGAAAAAAGAAATTGTTTAAAAAACCAAAGAGATAATTTGCTTGCCAAAAATTCTAATTAAATTTGTCTTGTTATTTAGAGATATTCTTAATTTACTCGAAAATCAAGGTAAACAACAAAGAGTATTACATTTAAGTAATAAGACCAAAAATCACAAGAACAAACAAAATATATAAAAAAAATTGGAATAGGCCTAAATTTTTGTTTATTACACACATCTAGTCGCTTATCTATTTAAGTATTAGCTTTTTTTTTTGTTTTCTAATTTCAATTTTATTTTTTAATTTTTTGCTTGAGCATTTATATATGTTTTAAAAAAAAAAAACTAAATAAATCAATAGTTGCTCAATAAGCCTTCTTTTTCTTTTCTTGATGGCAGCATTTACTGACAATTATAATAAAAAATTAAATATAATTTCTATTTGATCAAGGTTTTGAGAAAAATTATAATTTAAAAAAAAAAAAAGCTTCCTAGTTTTTTCAGCAAACAAAATCATCTCTCAGACCGTTTTACTCTTGATTTTTGTAAACAAAAGCCAGGTCTGGCCAACAAAAAACACTTTAGTTGCTCTCTTTAAGATATTTTGTTGCCTCGTCGAATTGAATAACGAGGAACTAAATAGATGCTTATAAATCAAATTTATAAGGTAGATAGATTTTTAATCTTAAAATTGATATTTGGTTATATAACTATTCAGGATATTAGATTTAATGCACTGATACTATCGATTTCTGGATTGTCAGAAATTGAAGGGTTTTTTTTTTTTTAAGAGAATAGATTTATTATATTTTTTTTGGTTGAAAATTCATCCGCTAGAAAAAATAAAATAGCTAAAAAAATATTTTTCTTAGTCAGATCATTAGTTCAAATAGTTTGTTTATACTAGAAGTAGGCACGAGTTGTACATCTCAACCCTAATACGATAATCTTTCATTTATTCTAAATTTGCCATGGTCAAATTAAACGCATTCTTTTAGCTATTCGATTAATACTGAGCTTATGTCTAATCAATCAAGGCTTTTAAAGCGTAGACATATTAGTTTTAAGCAATTATTTTCTTCTTTTTTTTTTTTGCTTAAAAAAATTGCAAAAAATATTAATTTTTCAATTTTTTGTAAATAAGTCTTAGAGTATCGATTAGAATATTGTTTTTTCTTAATTACAATAATCAGGTCTGATCCTCCTGGGAATGAGAATAAATAACCTCTTATTGTAAGCTAAAAAAATTTGCATTTTTCAGGTATTGACAACACGGTCTTGTCCATGCTGGCATATTTAGTAATTTCAATAATAAATTGTTGCATATTAATTTTTCATGTCAAAAAATCTAGGCTACATTTTAATAGGAATTAATCTGAAATAAAAAAAAAAAGAAGAAATTTTCTCTTTTCGTGATCACTATTGACATATATTCATCTGCATTTAATTTAAATTAGATTCGATTGAGTAACAGTGAGCTTGGCATGATACTATCTAAAAGGTAGTATTTATTTTCAACTCTCTAAAAGCTTTATAGCCTTAAACTAGATTAGCTTTTGTATTAATTAAGTTTTAAATGAAACAAAAAATAAAATAAAAATTAAGAAATATTTTGCTTAAAGTTTTTTTCAATTCTACTTGGTGACTGCTTGATTGCTTTATTCGAGACTGAAAATTCTCGTGAGAAAATAGATCGTTTTCCCACGTCCGAGATTTTCTAGGGCTTCAAATTTTTTTCACTCTCAGATAAATTAAATATTCGATGATTGAATATTTTTGTTGAAAAAAAAAATAAAAAATTTTTATTCTATTTAGTCTATTCTGTCTAGATTAGCACCTTTTGGATTTTTGTTTCAAATTTCTATGCTGAAATTAAGATAAACGTAATGCTGAGCCAAGTCTTATTTATGAGCTATTTGAGATAAGAGCCAAGCTATTTAAATATTTGGTATTTTATTAAAAATCAATTTAAAATATTCTCAATTAGGCACAAACCTACATTAATTAAATAAATATTATTTTTGTTTGTTTATGGCTAGGAACAAAATAGTTTAGAATATGAAAATTTCCTCAAGTAGTAGATCGTTTTTCGCCAATTTTTTTTTTCAGCTATTCGGCAAAAATAAAATTTAATTTTTTTTTTTTAGCTTAGAAAATAGAAAAAAATCATTGATCTAAAGATAAATTTTATAATTTTATAAATTTAGGTTAATTTCATATTTTTGTTTTTTAAAATTTATCTATTGAAAAGCTAACAATTAAAAAGACAAATCTAATTTTCGGCACATTTTTTATTTTTGACTTAATTTTTTCTTCGTATTTTTAAATGACATAATTTAAAAAAAAAAAAAAAAACATAAAAATGAATAGAAATTAATTTTCATTCAACAAAGAGGTATTTTAATTGCTCTCAAAAATATTTCAAGTCATGTTTATTTGTAATTAGATATTCTTAACTTTTGTTTGCGGCGTTTTTCTTCAAAAAAAAAAAAACAACAACAACTCTAAAAAAATTAATATTTGAATTCCAATTTTTTAATTTAAATAAAACGCTTAATTTCTATATTTGAGTATTTTAATAGCTAAAAAAAATTTCTAATTTATATTCAAGCAAATAGAGTAGCAGCATAAGATACAATTTGGGTGAAAATAGTCTAAGTCACTTTGTATTTTAGATAGTTAGATAGATAGAAGAGCAAACATCCGACAACTTGAAAAAAAAGTCAACTTGGTGGAAAAAAAATCAATATGTTTCAGAAAAAGTCCGAGTCAATACGAGATTTGATAAAATTTTACGAGAGCGGCACGCCGGTCAAGCGCTGCTCGGCCTTTTCGAGCTATAACCTGGCCGAAAAGCCGCTCAGCTCGACCAGCAATCTGGACAAGTCGTCCACGTCCTCTTACTCGTCCAAGTCTTCGTCTTCAATGTCTCTGAGTGTGGAGGATGCGCGTAAAATTGATCTCAACTATGTGTCCAGCTCGTTGAAGGAAAACTTCAAGCCACTGAAGCGCACTGAGACTTTCAATGGTAGCAAGGACAACTCGCTCAGACAAGAAACCATGGCCAACTTGTCAATACGTAAATCAATGTCTTTCTATGTATCTAAGACATCGGCCAAAAATGGTAAGTCTCTTTTGGGTTAATATTTCTTTTTTTAAAATAAAATAAAGAATTTCTTTTCTTTTTTATTTTTAATGCAAAATTTATTTCTACATAGTTTTTTGTCTCGCTTTTTTTTTTGCTAAGCGGTTTTGATGACGATGACATTCAAAATTTAGACTAATTGTTTTTTATAGCTAGTAAAAAACAAAAATTATATTTCAAGTTTTTTTTTTTTGTTTTTATTTTTCATTTTTAAGTTTATTAATAATTTAATAAATAAAAACAAAAATGTTAAGAATTTATTCATGTGATTCAATACCAAGTCGGTCATTGACCAAACATTTTTTGCCCAAACGAGAAGCTCTGCTCCAGAGTGTCAGACACTCTAGGTCTAGCTTTTGCGACCAGTCCACTCGATCGCTAAATTCTTCTTTTATAGAGCAGAGTTGTGCCAAAAGCCTTAGCAGGACCAACTCGATAGGCTTGAGCTCCAATGTAAAAAAGTTCGATCCTCGCACTGTGCAAAAAATGGTTCTTGACTGGTGCCAGAACAGAACTCGCAGCTACAAGGCAATTTTTTTCACTATTTATTTCATTTTTTAAAATCTTATTAAAAAATTTAAATTTTTTTTTTTATTTTAGAATGTTAATATTACAAATTTTTCGTCTAGTTGGGCAGATGGTTTGGCCTTCTGTGCCCTAATACACAGCTACATGCCCCAGGCATTTGATTTTAATAAATTATCTGGTCAAAACAGACGCTACAATTTACAACTAGCATTTGATGTTGCCTAGTAACAAATAAATTTTTATTAAATTTACTTTAGCATTCAATTAATTTAGAAATTAAGTGAACCATGAATTGAAAGCTAATTTAAAATGATTTATGATTTTGTTTTTAGTTTATTTTTTTCTTAATTAAGCAAAATGGCGAATATCGTTCCATTGCTGGAAGTTAATGATATGATCTCAATGGGAAATCGGCCTGATGACCGATGCATCTACACTTATTTGTCTACCATATACTCAAAATTTAACAGTGTCAAACACAGATCTCAAAATTTGGAGGAAATAAAAGAACATGTCAAATGAGACATTTATTTTAGAGAAAATTAATAAAATACATTTCCAGTTTTAATACTGAGTATTGAATAGTGTTTTTTGTAAATTAATTATTTAATAATTGCAGCTATCGAAAAGAAAAGAAAATAAATATCGATTTTTTTGATTTTTTGGCTATTTTGTTTAATTTTTAAAAGAATTGATTTTAATTTTTCGAATATTTTGAGCATTTTTTCCAATTTAAATTTAAAAATAAATTTTAGAATAGTTTCATGTTTTTTTTTTTTTGTTTTAATTTTAGTATACAAATAAATTTATATAACTCTATCATTTATTTTTTTATTTTTGGTATAAAATAAATCTGTTCATTTTTTTTTTTTATATTTTTTAGATTTAAAGAAAAATTTATTTTGTGCTAACACGAGTTCTCTTGTTCCAAGAAAAATTGGCACCATAGGATTTAATTCTTTTTCTAATCTCTCTCTCCTCTTCTACTTGGTACTTAATGCCTAAAAGACAAAAATAATCTCAATGCAAATATTTTTTTAATTTGCCAAAAAACCAACCCATTCTCTGACAATAGATCATAGCGTCCTCCTTAGAGGCGAATTCAGGCTGAAGACTGGACAGCGGATCGCCACTTGAGCCCCAACCAACAAGCGGATTTTCCCATCTTTCTCTATTGTCAAAGTCTATTCGCCATCTTCGAGTGCCATAGGTTCCGGACTGCATAGCATTTTTGGGCGGCACGTAAATTTTTGCAACGCGGCCAGAAACATGTTCTTCAGGGTGACAAGAAATCTCTTTTACACTTTCCTTTAAGAAATTATTAGCTCTATTTTTTTGTCTTTAAATGGGTTTTTAATTACCGCATTTTCTGGTATAGTAGCAATTGGTTTGCGCTCATCGGATCCTTTGGTGTCTACATTTCGGCGACCAAAAACGTTCACAACCTCCGAATAGGACCTGATCGAGCTCAATGGACTCAGCTTGGGAACATTGCGGATCAACAAAGCCATTTTCTTTCCAATTTAATTAGATGATTTGTTTTTTTTGTTGCAAAACAGAGTTGGTCAGAACTCTAGTTTGAATGATAGAAATAAAAAAATACGAGTATTTCATAATTTTATTCGAAAATTTAATCACAATTAAAAAAACAAATATATCTAATGTCATATAAATGAACTTGGAATACAAAAAAAATGCTGCTTTCAAAATAAAAGTGTCAATTTCGGACATAAAATTGAGTCTATGGTTCACAATGATTAAACACATTTACTCATTAAAATAAATAAATAAATAAATCATTTAGAATTAAAATTTAGTTTAAAAAAAAATTTATAGATATTTAGAGACTAAATATTTAGAATCGACCGCGGGAATTTGATTGCATTGCTGAACGTGCACCCTCGGTCACCACGCTTGCAGCTGCGTTTTGAACATTTTTATTGCTCATCACATTTGTGGCAAATTCAGCCTGCGCTTTCTGAAAACTTGCTCCAGTATTTCTGTATAATCTATGAATCTTGAAAAAAAAAATTTTTTTTTTATTTAATTTTTCTTCTAATTCTTTAAAAATCAGAGAATAATTTTTGTTTTATTTGACAAGATTTTGAAGCTTCAGCTTTAATAAGCTTTTTATTTACCGTAAACAATGTGTACGGGTCTAGCACGCACTGAATAGAGAAAAAAAAAGCAGAAACTCCACAGAATATAGACGGAGTCATTTTTGGTAAACTAAACATTTGAATAAAACCACTAGATGAAGAAAAAGTAAAATTTAGAAAGATTTATGTTCGAAAATACTAGCAGAAAAGCAGAAATCAATTTGAATTTAAAAAATTACCTTTATTAGCATTAAAATATCAATAGCTGCGATGGAAACAAAACATATAGTTGCCAGCAGTACAAAAATACCAGCTACTACATTTCCAACACCGGTTGTGCCAAGTACTTTGATTAAGAGCAAGATACCGCTTTGAAAAAATTATTTTAAATTTTTTTATAGCAATGATTTGAATAAGATTAGACAAGCATTAAACAAAAAATACAGCCAAATGATAAAAATATTTACCAAAAACCTGAATCGACGAATCCAACAGCTTCAATAAAGTTTACGATTACTTGGCAAAAAAATATGAAAAAAAATATCATAAAATTCATCGAGCTGTCAGTTCTGTAAAAAAATAAAAATAGTTTAAATTAATAAGAAAAAATTAAATAAATAAATTGATTTTAACATGCAATTAATTATTAAAAGAAACCAAATTAATTTTTTTTTTTTTTAAACAAATAAATGTTCATCAAAAGCTTTAGAGAAAAAAAAAAAAAAAAAATGAAGTACCAAAACCAGTATTGGCTAATGACTGCGATCACTGATAGAACACATTGAATAAAGAATGCAAAAAAAAATATCATAAAATTGACTGAACTATCGTTTCTGAAATTTAATTTAGTTCTATTAGCCTTAAATTATTTGAGCTAGCATTTAGGAAAAAATATAGTGACCTGAATCCTTTGTAGGCTGGTCGGAACCAACATGCGTACGAGCACGGAGTGAATAGAACAAAGTAAAGAATTGAATAGCCGAATGTTGCACCCATTCCAGTAGCTATAAAAACAACTAAAGCAGCAATAATGTTAAATCCCAGTGTAAAAACATGGACTAAATAAAAAAAATTGAAGATTTTTTCTAGTTTTTTTTTTCTATTTTAAATTACAAATCCATAAGTAGAATAACAAACGAACCCAACGTTGAAATTCAATCGGAATCTCTAAATTAATGTCCTGGTAAAAGCATGGTTTTATTGGACCTGGACACCATGATGGAAATGGTGGAAAATTTTTAACTTTTAAAAATTAAAATAAAAATAAATTTTTTTTTTCTTTTAATTGTTTTTTTTTTTGTTATTTTTCTGGTTGTTACCTCCAATGGTAGGGTTGTTGATTAGCTGTTCTCTTCTGTCTAATTCGGCAGCTCTTTGGTTAAGTTCTTGTTGCTGTTTTTCAATGTCAGTCAAATTGAGCTTTTGAGCTGAAGTTTCTGAATAAGCCGGCGGCTTTTGGTCATTTATTTGGTAGTTTTCAGCGGGCGACGAGCTAATCGTCGACGTTGGAATTATAGCTGCTGGTTTCTAGGCAAAAATAAAACATGACTAAGCAATTAATTGTGAAATAAACAGGTTTACTGATTGAACATTGGGCTGCGAAAATGGATTGTAGTCGTCAAGTGACTGTTGATTTACTTGTGAAGTCTGTGTTACCCGTTGAATATCGGGATCCTGTAAGTTAAAATTTAATCATCGTTGTCAATAAATCAATATTTAAGCTTTACCGTAAAGGGGTTTTCACTGGCAAATGGATTTAAATCGTTTGACATGTTAATTATTTTTTATAATTTACAATGAATCTAAGTAAAAAAATATATTAGGTGAATATGAGGTTCAAATTCAATTTGCAAGAAAGAGAGAATAATTCGAATTGCAATTTATTTTTCTCTTTTCATTATTTTTAGCAAATATTGTTAATGCAAGAAAATTTGGAAAAAAATTATCATAATGGTATTGATATGGAAGCGTTTTGCATTCAAATATAATGTAGAATTAATGTATGAGTATTTTAGCATAAGACAAATAATGATTATTTTAGTCATTTTTTTTTTTTTTATAGTTTAAGACAAATAAAACTTTACTTTTGGTTTTGGTGACTAATCGAGCGCCTTAAACACTCGCGATGCACTATCAGTGTTTTTTCAAGATTTTTTTTTCCTAATTTCAAAGCGCTCAAAATGATAAATTTTATCAATCAGTTAAAAAAAAAATTAATTAAAAATTTTGTTGTTTCTAATTCTTGAAATTAAAAAAAAATAAAAATAAATAGAAGAATTAAACGCTTTTATTCAAATAGTAGATAGCATTTTTATATGATGTCAGTGTATTTAATTCTATTTTAAATAAAATAATTATTAACTTGCTGGTGTTTCAAACAAACAAAAAACATAGATTATATAAACTCTAATTAAAAAATAGGTTAAGACATGATCAAAATAGTTTTATTTTTTTTCTTTAATTTATTATTTTAGCTAAAGTCTAAGCGAACCCTGTCCGCGATTATAGTTTATCTATTTATTCATAGATTTCACTGCAATGCGATACTGTTTGTTCAAAATAATTGTAAATTTTGTGCAATCAATATATCTGCTTCAATATTTGAGACTTAAAATTTTGAGTAAAATTTTTAGGCTCTACAAGGATGCTTGTAGTCGTCAAAAAAAAAGCCAAGCTTGCACAAAAAAAAAGTTCCAATCAAACAACAAGAGTCTGTAGCTAAGTTTTAATTAGATTTGAATAGGCTTTGCGTTTATTTTTAATTCAATAATATTAAAATCCTAGGGGCATTATATCGGACTGCGTAAATAAACGCTTAGATCAAAACTAGAAAGTTTATGTCGGTCTAGCAAACTAGTATTATTGTGCAAGCCTAGAAAATAAATTATTAAAATTTTTGCTATAGATAAGGTTGTCAAGTTTTGTGATGGAATTATCAAATTAAGTAGGTATTCGAGATGTAACCCAAATTTGCTGGTCAGAGTTTTGCAAATACTTTGTTTAGCTAATAGATTTTATAGCGCAAAAATTAAATTATTAAAAAATAATATACGGGAGACATGAACACAAATAAAGAATTTAAGTGAACAAACAAAATATCATTAGAACACCAAGTTTAATATGAAGCCGTTTCAAATTAAAACGGAGTATTTTTTGAATTTTTTTTTTTTTTTGCTTAAGTTAAATAAAAGGTTTTATTAATTTTGTTTTCAACAACTTCTAAAATTTTAATTGCTTCAACTAATTTTAATTTTTTTTTTCTATCACGTTTGCTAGTTTTTCTATTTTTTCATAAAATTCTTCATTTTCAAGCTGTTCAAAATTCATAAAATATGATTCCACTTGTTTTTAAATGTTATCTTTTTTTTTTTGTTGTTGTTGTTAATTTAAATTTTTTTAGATTTGACAAATAATCAGCCGAAAAGTTTTTGAATCTGAAACAAGCAGAATGTGCTGTTATGATGGAGAAGATAGTGTAAGTTGGTCATTTTTTTAAATTAAAAAGTTAAAATTAACAGATATTAGCATTATTTTTTACTTTAAATAATAAAAAATTTATTATCTTTTTTTTTTTGGTTTAATGTAGTAGAAGAAAAATAGATCTAATCTATTTAGATAGAAATAGTAGTGAAGTATTGAGAAGATCATTAATTTTTAACAAGTTAAATAAAACCTTTGAGTTTAATTAGATGAAACCATCTAAACGATTTAGAACATTAATTTTTTGACATAGATCTAATGACTAGACATTTAATTTAATATATATTTTTATTTGAAAAATTTGAAATGATTTCAAACAAAAAGGAATCGAACACTAACGAGGTTTGAATTAACTAAACATTTGACTTTAATTAATAGGCATCATGTAAAGCTTTAAGTTTATTATTTTATTATTATTTGCTAGTTTGCTTAATCAAATTTATTTTCAATTAAAAAAGAAAAATTATTTATTTTTTTTGTCTGAAGAAAACTCCAATTAAACCAAGTAGACAAAGACGTCGATCATGTACGGATTGTTTGTGCTTTACAATATTTGGCATTTTTGTATCAGGAATGGTATTAATTAATGACCTTAAGATGTGTTTATTTGCACAAGTAAATAATTTGTTTAGATTGTGATCACAGCATTGACTGTGCTCGATCAGGGTTTTGCCAGACTTCAATTCGGCTATGACTCTCATGGAAATATTTGTGGCAATGTAAACCGACCACGCACCAAAAATCAAAACGAAAAATTAAATTTAACAGATAAAAAGTAAATTTAAAACTAAATTAAGAAAAAAAAAAATATTTCTCTAATTTTTTTTTTATTTTTTCCAAGATATGTTTTATTCTTTGATTATTTAAAGCCAAAAACATCGAAAAAAGTTTGTGTTCAAAGTTGTCCAACTGAAACAATTAAAAATGAGGCCGATTACATAAAATATTCGCTCAAAACAAACACTTCTCTCTGTTTGTACCCGCTTAGGCCTGGCGAGTACAACCCAAATATGTGTCCACAATTTCCGATTTACAAATCGTAAAAAAAAAATTTTTTTTTTTTTCCATCTTATTAATTTATATAAATTAAAGGGACATTCTATTGAATAGATGCGTGCCAGATTTAACCTTAGTAATCGGCAATAGCACAATGACTTTTCTTAAAAATAATAGTTTTTTAAATTTGGATGAACTTAAAATTTCATCTTTGGAATTGTATAAAAAACTACCAGACATAGGCTATTTGTCATTAGCTGCTCTAGTATTCACCATTATTCTAGTCATTCTATTAAGATATATAGCCAAATTAATGGTTGTTCTTGTTCTCATTCTGTCCTCTTTGGGTAGCATAGGTAAATAGCAAAAAAAAATAATAATTTTGAATTTTTTTTTATTTAAATAAAATTTATTTGTAAAAAGGCTGCTCGGTCTTATTGTGGATGAAGTATTCTGATTTGCGCAAAAATAATGATCAAACCATTCATACAATGCCAATACTTGAAATAGAAATGAAAAATCAAACAGCCTATTTGATCTATTCAATTGCAATGACTATTTTTACTCTCATTCTTTTATTGATTATAATTGCAATGCGTAAGCGCATAGGTCTAGTGCTAAGGTTATTTGCCGAAGCACAAAAAGCCATAACTGACATGCCACTATTGTTAGGCATGCCCATAATAACATTCATTATTTTGATTTTATTTTTGTTCTATTGGATCATAACGGCCATTATGATATACTCATTTGGTGAGTATGAAGAAACTGATATTGAAATTTATGGCCAAAAATGGAGCAAGAAGTCATTTAGTAATTTCATTTGGTGGTATCACGTTGTCGGTCTTGTTTGGGTTAGTGAATTCATATTCGGCAGTCAGTCGATGGTAATAGCCGGTTCGGTCTCAAAATGGTACTTTACTCGGCCTAAATCGGCTCTCAGGATGCCCATTTGCACAGCCATAAAAAGGCTTTTTTTCTATCATCTGGGCTCAATAGCCCTCGGCTCTTTTCTAATTGTTCTAGTCAGAATTCCCAGATACATCCTTATGTATCTTCAAGACAAGTAAACAAAATTTATATTTTAAACAAATAAACTTATAAATTAATATTTTTCTAGAATAAAAAAATCAAATAGCACAACTGCTAAATATTGTTCAAAAGGATGTATTTGCTGTCTATGGTGTTTGGAAAAATTTATAAAATTTATAAATTACAATGCGTACACTATTATAGCTATTGAGGGAAAATCTTTTTGCACTTCGGCACAAAAAGCGTTTATGATTGTGGTTGAAAATTCACTTAGAATAGCAACCATAAACACAGTTGGAGATTTTATGCTGTTTTTGTCCAAACTGGCCGTAACTGCTCTAACTTTGTTCCTAGGCATTTATTGGTTCAAAATTCCGATTGATGATCCGCTAAAGAATGTAATTTAATCATTTATTTCTTAGTGTTTCTGGTTTAAATTTTTGATTTTTTTTGTTAGATTCATCAGATAAAAATTTTCCTATTGCCCTTAGCAGTTGTGTCCATAATTTCATTTTTGATAGCACACTGTTTTTTTACAGTCTATGAAGTAATAAAATTTAAATTTTTTTTTTGTTTAAAAATATTTTATTAATTTATTTTTAAAATAAAAAAGATGGTAATCGATGCGATAATGGTTTGTTTTTGTGAAGATTGCCGAGCTAATGATGGTTCACCAGAGAGACCCTACTACATGAGCAGCTCACTAAAGACATTTATTGATGAATCTAGCTCAACTCAAATTATCGGAGAATAATGCAAATTTAAACCGAATATACGGTTGCTTTACAATTTCCATAATTTAGTTTTTTTTTTCAATTCTGAATCTTTATAATTTAGCCTTTAATGTATTAAGCCAATAACTGTAAATTAATAAATTTTAATTTAACCATTGCTTGAGGAATTTGTAATTAGATTTATAGTTTTTTTTTTTATATTTATTTAATAACAAATATTTGATTTAAATAAATTCCTGAAACATGATTGATTTTGGATTGTATTGAGACATCACAGGTGCTTAGAAGAGCTAGACTCTAGACCGTGGAATACGTGCAGATTTCTCTTATCAAATATCTTTAAGTTAAATTTAAATGAGTTTTTTTTCAAAGACTGGCTTCTAAATAAAAAACCAAGCAATAAAATAAAATTAAAAAATTCGTTTTTTTTTTTAATTTTTAAGTAAAAAAATAATAATAATAAACATTAATTTAAACACTTAGATATTTTTGGCAAGCAATTAGAATAGGTCATTTAAAAGTAATTATTTAGATTGTGGAGCAAAATTTTACAGCTAAATGATTCTGTCAGAGCTTGCGGCACAATTTAACAATTTGAAGAAACTTAAAATTTCGATTTTAATATTTAAATTGTGATTTTACATATATTGAAAATATTAGCAGATTTTTTCTTTCAAGTTTAAGGAAGCTTTAAAATGCTGATAAAATTTTTTATTATTTTCTAAATTAAGCTTAATTAAAACACATACAAGATAGAGCTAAATTTAATTTTTTTTTTGTTATCTAAAGCTATCTTTAGAACAAGAGAATAATTTTTGATAATTAAATTTTTTTTAAGAGCTTGCAAGTAAAAATAAACTATAGAAAAAATGCAACAAAAAAAAGTAGACAGATTTAATGAATTTTTTTTTATTATTATTATTATTATTTAAAACGATTTAAGTGACACTAATTTTCAGAATGATAATAATTTATGTCCTGTTCGAGGATGCCTTGACAACGAACGGGACCTAGTTTTGTAAAAATTCTCGAGCTGAAAAGAGTAATTTTAATCTTAATCTAAACAGTTAAGAAAATGTCTCTGTATTAACCTGCGGAATGAATTATAAACCGCTATCAGAGTCCTATCAAAGATAATTATAGCTTTTTTTTAAGTTTTATCACGAAAAATAAGTCCCGCAGAAAATAAAATTCTCTCGGGCACTCGGATTTTAATTAGTATTCACTCTAAATTCCAATTTGTTCAAAAATGTTCGTTAGCTAAATGAAATATTTTTCATATTATAATTATAATTCATATTTTTTTCCTTTATTCACAGTATGATTTGAATAGCTCCTGAAGATTTCAAAGCTGTATCGAAATTCCATTAATAAACAAAGCCTCAAGAGACGCTATTCGAATTTAGAATAGCATTACTCATATTTTCAACAGACAAAAAAAATAAAAAAGAATTAATATTAAATTACGCAAATTTTATGAGTTTTAAATTGAAAATAAACTAGTAGCCTTTGGCGACTCTAATCTAAATCTTTTAATTGACTTTGAATGTTTTTAAATCAGATTATTTTATAAAGATGAATTAAATAAAAAGGGTTTTAAATTAATCAAGCATTCTATTCCAATATTACTCACACAACACAAAATTCATTCTTTACTCTGATAAGATCTTGCTAAGATAGTGGCCATTTTCAACGTAGATTAAGTCTCGCATCATTTGCATGGCTCAGACAAAAAAGTGTTAAAATAATAGTTTTCTCATGAAATTATTTATGTCCATTAGAGTGTGATCAGTGATAGGCAATATATTTTTTTTTCAATTACGAGTATAATGAGGGAAACATTTTTCTAAATTTTGCTCTCTTTATTTTAATTTTTATTTTTCAATTATTAAATTTCAATTAAACAAAAAAATAAATAAGCATTTTTTTTATTACTATAAAGAAGTAAAATATCATGTCGAAATCAATTAAATAAATTTCTAATAAAAATAATAATTAAAAGATTAGGAGCTATTAATTTTTAATCACGTCAGGCATTATTGCCATAATTAATCATATATTCGAAAAAAGGTGAATTATTGTTTTTCTAAGTAAGAGAGTGTCAAGCGAATAATGTTGGCCCATTACTTAACGCGAATCCATTAAATAAATAAACTCAAACTGCTCTTATTTGGCCTGGAGAGCTTTTTTTTTTCTATTCACAGTAAACATTTGTGATCGGACTTAAGTGGTCATAAACGCAATGATCTTAGAGGAACTGAGCTCTCTTGAGCAAATTGTTCGAAGCTATAAAAACAAATGATTCAAACATATTTATTTGCCGGGCCAGAAACAAAAAAATCAATTGAGTTAATCACGCGGATAATTTGCCACATAAATTATTCCTACAGGTAAACTGGCCCATAGCACCGCGTTTAAATATCGACTATATTTATCAGCTGACTTAAGATAAGCAATCGGGCTAAAAATTTTTTTTTTCAAAATTATAAAGAAATAAATTTTACGACCAAGATATCTATAAAATGCCTGGTCAAGATAAAAAAAAAATTTACGACTAGACTCAATCACTGTGTTTGTCTATGGTATTTCAATCGGTTTTCAATGAGCCCTATCTCATCTAAAATTACTTCATTTATTTAAATTTTAAGCTAATTCTGTTTAATCGGGTGAAATGTATGCACCCTTAGTTTTAAAATTTTGATTTGTTTGTCAAATTGAACTGTTGTAGTTTAATTTTATCTAAACTATCGGATGGAATTTCAATATTTAGACTAGAATTTAGACTTTAATCGTTTCTAATGTTTTAAAAGAGATAATAATACAATTATAAAGTATCGTTTTATGTTCTCTTCTTTTTTTTTGCTCTTTTTTTCTTTCTAATCGGCTTTTAACATAGCTTTTTAATTAATCAATTTTAGGTTGTTGTTTTTGTTTTTTTTTTGTTCTAGTACTAAAAATTTAATACTAATATTTAATATTTAGATATTTATTTATTTATTGTCTAAATTAATTTCAAAAAAAAAATTATTTTTATAGTTGAGATCTGAATGCTCAAAATTAGTATTGACATTTTGAATAGAATTCAAATTGCATTGTTAGTTTTAGTTTGTAATCATTTGTCGGCTAAATATCAACAAACAGTGGGCTACATTGCTTGCAAGCTTCATCAGACAACATTAGGATTTTTTGTGTAGCCACGAACATTTATGTTTTTTATTTTTTTTCTAAAAGCTACATTTGTTAAAGAAAAAAATGTGAGATTTATTTCAAAAATGAACATTGATGCTTGATTAAGAATCATATTGCGCAATAGATTGAATTTGGGACAAGGTCGATTTAAAAATTTAGTGCAAATTAAATAAATAAATAATTTTTTTTTTTGAAATTCATTGTTAAATTAGATTGTGATGTCACTTTGTTTCAATTGAGAACTTAATTAAAAGACTCTTTTACAGAAGACAAAGCGACCCATTCGCGATAACAAGAAGTAACAATGGATTATTTAATGAAAAAAAGTCGTTTTAAGAAAAGAATTTCTTATCATTTGTGAATTTATTTTTCACCTCACTCTCTCTCTCTTTCTTTCTCATTGTGAGTGTTGTGCTTTTTATTTTGTTGAGGAAAAAAAATCTAGCTAAAATTAAAGCAATATGAACAAGTATTCCTTATCTGTTTAAATCTTATCACAAATGATTTGGACCGAGTATTTTGTAAATACTCGCCAAGCAACTAATGTCAAATAATTTCAATTGTTTTAAATAGGAAAATTAAACAAGCCAATAGTACTAGATTGGCAATAATCGATGATATTTGATTAATGTTTGTCAAAGTGATTTTGTCTAAATCAAAGAGAATTTGTTAAGTCACGAACTAAACGATTTTTTTAAATCTCCAACCAAAGACATGTACGAAAGAAATAGCGTGGCTAGTTTAGATACAACAAGCTATCAAATTCTCTCTTTTTTCTTTCTCTCTCTCTCTCTCTCTCTTTCCACAACTCAATGCTCTGTAAATCAAAACCATATGCGCTTAATTGAATAAATTTTATTTCTCTTTACTCATTCAATCTGTCAAAATTTCCTGCAGCTCCGTGTCTATCAATACATTTACCTTGATTGAAATTCAATCAAACATTTCATCGACTATTCATCGACAGGTAGCTTATAGGGCTTGGACTTCAGCCGGGCTTCGCAAACAGACCCGTATTAAAACAGCTAGAAAAAAAATCCCAGTATTTTCATTTATTCGAGTGGCTCTTAATCGCAGGCTTAATGTGCTCTCACGAATTTTCAAGTATTGACACAAACGAATGCTTATCTGAGCTAATTGTTTTTAATTACGCAAAATGGCATCCCAAGTGCATTTGCTGTGCAAACAAAATTTTCATTCAAATAGAGACTGTTATTGCTTATCAAAATGTGACTAAAATGTACACAGTCATTAGTGCGTACACAGTGTTCAAATTATTCAGGCAAGAGTGGACTATTATTTCCTATTACTCATCTATTGATGAATATTTATTATTTTTGATCA
Organism: Brachionus sp. 'Tiscar'; assembly: GCA_006352455.1. NCBI lineage: Eukaryota > Metazoa > Rotifera > Eurotatoria > Ploima > Brachionidae > Brachionus > Brachionus sp. 'Tiscar'. The sequence continues at coordinate 1,883 of VANL01000310.1, read as the reverse complement.
CGTGAGGATTAGGGCTATTTTTTTATTATTATTAAAATTTTAATTAATTTTAGCTTGAGGAAAAATAGAAACGAAAGAAAAACAACGAATATAAAAATATTTCGAGAAAGAGAGATGATTATAATCTTAATTTAGAATTACTTTTTAGGCAAAAAAAAAAAAAAAACAAAAAAAAAAAATACAAAATAAAATATACACACATATGTGTAATTTTTGGAGACGAGATAAATTTAGTCTATTGTGCAGATTCATTTATGACATGGAATTTTTATTTTCTAACAATTTTAGCTATGTGTTAAAATTTAAAAAATTTATCTATTTCAAATTAATGTTGTTTATCAAGTTAGATTAAAAAATAACAACAGATATTAATTAGAATTTTTTTATTTTCTTTTTTCATATTATATTTTTGATATTTTTCATTCCGTATGTTTGTAAATGAGAAACAAACAAAACAAGGGGGCAAGTCCGCTATTATTACCTGGACATAATTTATGCTAATTTATTACAAATTTACAAATCGGGTGATTATCATAAAAAATTTTTAAAAAAAGCGAATAGCCCAGGTCATCGATCAAGTTTCTAATTATAATTATTAAAAAAACTGATAAGGCTTGATAAAATATAATGTTAATTTAATGAACAGCAATGATTGGCTATGCGATGCTGGATTCAGGCGGAGTAATAGTTTTAATCAAGTTTGGGTTGGACATTAGAACTAAAACATTATGAACATTTTATTGGCCATTAGCCGAGGCAAATATTTCAAGTCTGATTATACCTTTACGAGAGAGAGAGAGAGAGAGAGAAACAATAAGAGAGCGAGAGTATGTAGACCGGTGTACAGGACAGCGTAACGCAATATTTCCAATATGTGATATATTGGATTTTTTTTCATTGTATTTCAAAATACGCCATTACTTTTTTTTTTCTAATTTTCTTCTTTTTTCTAATGCTTCTTCCTCAAACATTTATTAATCAAATATTATTTTTACGTACGAATGAGTCTGTGTGAGAGTGGCCATAGTCCGGTCATATACGTCTACTATTTGCCTGTGGTGATGACAAAAATAGAGAAAACACCGAATTTATGTATATTTCTATTTCATTTCGAATATTTTGAATTCAAAAATTCTCCATCTTGTTTCTAATGGTCAATAGTTTTCTTTCTCGACAAAAATAATTCCAATTTTTTTCTTTCTCTTTTTTTTTTTTCATATATTTTTTTAACACATCGCCATTTTAATTTCTTTTATTATTCTCTATTCAATAGATTTGATTATGATGATCAATTATTTCTTATGATCTCATCGATTGTCTCCCACTAGTAAACTACAAACAATTCTACTAATTCCAAACTAGCACTAAATTGACTCAATTTTATCGTATCGATATTTAAAAAAATGAGTAAGTATATTTTCTTTAACTTTAAATATTTTTAATCGTTAATTAATATGACTTTTTTTTTCTTTCTAAGGAGAATTGGAAAATATACCTTGTAAAGTGTGTGGCGACAAATCTTCTGGTGTTCATTATGGCGTCATTACATGTGAAGGGTGCAAAGTAAGTTGTTGAAAGTTTTTTTTTGTTAAGTCAAATTATAAGCCCGATTTTAGGCTTTTATAATCTTATCTCAATCTACACTATATACTATCCGCCAACTAGAACGCTTACAGAGCATAAAACAGTTATATTACATCATAATTAAACTTTCTTCCCACCATACTGCGTCATATTATCTATAGGATATACATACAATGTATCTACAATTGTAGCCTACACTCTACATACCATGAAGCTACAATAGTAGCCTACAATCTACATACCATGTAGCTACAATTGTAGCCTACACTCTACATACCATGTAGCTACAATTGTAGCCT
>VANL01000309.1:0-42045 GCA_006352455.1 Brachionus sp. 'Tiscar' | reverse complement strand
ATAATATTGACACTTAATTATCTCTATTTTTTTTCTCTAAAATAAAAATTCTCTAAAAAATTTATTCTCTATTATGAACGTTTACCCTTCACATCATATCATATGATATCATTTGATATCAGATAATATGAACTGATATCAACTGATACCAGCTAATACCAGGTAAAAAAAATTTAAATTTTTTGCTACAAATTTTTTTGTAAAATTTTGTTTTTGCGTTTTACAATTTTTTATTTCTGAAAAATATTTTAAAATTAAAAAATTAACTATTTGATGTAAATCTAAATAAATGAGTAAAATTAGTTAAGTTTTGAGTTTGAAAAAAATTTGTGCTAAATTTCTTTAAATTTTGGGAGAGCTGTTTTTCTGTAAGCTAATAAAAATTTGTGCTGAAAATTTCATCATGAAGAATAGACAGTTAAATTGTTGGTTGCTAAAAGATTTTTATTTTTGTGGAATGATCATACCATATTCAAATAGGAAAAATTTCAACAAATTAAAATTTAACCACTTTTAGGACAAATAAGAAACATATATCTAAATTAAATTCAAATTTTTGTTAACTTTAAATTAGCTTTATTGAATCTAAAATTTAAAAATTTTTGAATAAAAAATTTAGTTAAATATTACAATAATGTTGAGTTTTAGCAAAATTATTCCTATTCGGTTGACTAAATTATCAATCCAAAAGCCTCAATTGTTCCTAAAATTAGCTTCAAATGTTCATCTATCAACTTCAGATTCAAATACTGATCATAATTTAGTCGAAAAAAAAGAAAAAGTTGTATTTCCATTGGAACATGAGGATTTTTTCCAAGTTAATGAAATGGTTAAACTAGAAGAACTTTTCAAGTAAATGATATCAAGAGTAAAAATATAGTAATTTTAAAGTTTTTTAAATTTTTTTTCAAGAGCAAGATGTCATTATGGCCACCACAATGGGTTGCGGTGTCCATGGATGAATGAATTCATATTTGGGACAAGAATTAACACAGATATAATTGATTTGGAGCAAACAGTCCCAATGTTGAAAAAAGCTTTAAATTTCATTGGTCATATTGCTTTTAAAAAAGGTGTAATTTTATTTCTCTCACGTTATGCTCAGCATATTCCGCTTGTAGAACAAACTGCTAATGAAGTTGGAGAATTTTCACATTGCAAACCATGGAAAAATGGAACTTTTACTGATTCGACCCGTCGATTTGGATCAGTCATACGTTTACCTGATTTGTGTATATTTTTGCATACACATGACAAATTAAATGAGACTCATGGTGCTGTCTTGGAAGCTGCTAAAATGATGATACCCACCATAGCCATTTGTGATTCGGATGTTGATCCAAGTCAAATTACATACCCGATTCCAGGAAACGATGACACGCTTGTGTCGCAAATTTTCTACTCAAGTTTGATAAAAGAAGTAATTTTGAAAGCTAAGAAAAAAAGACAAGAACTAGAAGAACAAGGCTATACAATAAAATATGAATAAATTTTTCTAAAATATATGTAAAAATATTTAATCATTTATTTTTCAATTTTGATCTAGATCAACAAGATTTTAGGATAAATTTGACCTATTTTACATAGGTTTTAGTTTTTTTATGAACAAATTAAGTTGGTTCCATTTTAATACAAAAACCAGACAAAATTTGAATTTCATAAAAAATTTTTTTTAAATAGCTAATTATTTTAATAAAATTGCATGATTTATTTAGCTTAAAAGATTCAAAATTTTAAAATAATAATAAAATAAATAAATAACGTATTTAGTTTTTTAAAAGACGTTTTTTGACCTCGATTATTTTTGCTTAACCACTTCTTCCAATTAAAAAAAGTATCAAAAAAATTTAATTAATTTAACTTAGTACAAAAAGGAAAGGAATATAAAAAAACTAATTCGTTTTTTTAAAGCTTAAAAATTATATTTAAAATTTCTTTTCAATTTTCAAATAAATTACAGCAATTTTGAATTTAATCATCATAAAAAGGTACAAGTATAAGCAATTATACACAATAAATTATAAGCTTAATTAATTTTAGAATAAAAAAAGTAATGGTTTAAGATTAATCAGAAGTGTATGAATCCGAATCGATTTAGAGAAAAATTACACTACAAAAAGAAAAAACAATATCATTTTTTTTCTACCGGTGCTTAAATGGCTATGTAAACAGTGCAACATTGTACAAAAAATTCTAAGCGTTACAAAAATTAGACAATTTATTGTACATTTTAATCAAATGTTTTTTGATGATGTGAATTTTACAGAAAAAGGAAAAGTTTTTCCAGAGTTAAGGATACAAATTCTTACAGTGTAAAGAACTATTTTTGTACAATTAGAAAAAAAATATTAGAATTTCATATTACCGTCGATTTTTAAAAAAATTAAAGGAAGGCACCCAATTTTTATCAAGTTATACGTCAAAGGTCAAAGTTTTCTATCGTTAATAATGAGAAAAAAAAAACATAACCTTTTAGAACTGCAGTTTTGGTTACCAGTTTAAAATTAATACTAATGTAACTTATGATTTCATTTTCAGCACATTATTTTACATTGATATTAAGCATTTCATTTGGATATTTAGTTACATAATATTTAAGAGTTTGATTTGGATCTTTCTCTTTAAATGTCTTTTCTAGCTCAGATTGCAAAAAGTTAGTAAATTCGTTATTGTTTACTAAAAAATAAATTAATTTAACTTTTGATTACAGATTAAATGTTTTAATTCTATAAGCCTGAATTGGTCCCTGGTTCCCAAATTTCATTTACTTTATGGGTCTTTAATATGCAACTAAATATCCAAATGAAATGCTTAATTTCAAAAATAAAATAATGTGCTGAAAATGAAATCATAAGTTACACTTAAATTTTTTTTTTAAAGCTGGGCTTGTAAAATTTATTCCAAAAGGATCCACATTCAAAAAAGCTAGGAACAAGGCAGTCAACAGCTTAAAAACAAAAACAGCTAGAAAATAAAATTTATTTTGTAAATAATATCTAAATATTAATTTTCATAGTTAGTTTAAAATAAAATAGAATGTAATAATAAAAAATCAATTTTTCCATTTTTGTTGATTTTTTACCATTTTTAACCTTTTTTTACAAAAATTTACCGAAATTTATGAAAATTTTCGTCAAAAAATTCAATCAAATTTTAACTTTTTTCCTTTTTTCAATAATTCAAAAAAAAATTTTTTTTCATGAAAATTGGTTTTTTTAGAGAAATTTTGGAATTTTTTTTTTCACCGAATTTTACAATAATTATTGCTAATTGACAATAATTATCGTTATTTTACGAAAAATACCCTTTTTTAGATTACCATATTTAACAGTAAATATGGTGAATTCAAGTTATCGTAGCAGCACTGTAGGTTAACCAAAATTAGCCAGAAAAAATTCAGAAATGATAAATATAAATAAAAAAATAGAATTAAGAAAAAAGCAAATTAAAAGATTTTAAAATTTTAAATTAAATATTTTCAAAAAATTTCATCAAAAAGCTTTTATTTAAATTCAGAATTTTAGAAAAAAATATCTTATTTTAAATGATTATTACCAAAATTTAATTTAATTTAATTTATTATAACTATTAAAAGCTAAATAGACACAAAGCCTTTAGAAAAAAAATCAAAACGAGTAATTGACATAATCATTGAGAAAAAACAAGCAATAATTTAAAGATACTGTTTTTTGTTGTAGCTTACTAAGTTTAAAAGGATGAAAAAAATTTATTCTTGAATACATTTTAGCAAAATTTAGAGGAACTCCACCCCATTCATAATGTCCATTTATAATTTGAACTGTTTTGTTTTCTTCAATGCCTGCTAAAATAATTGGAACTGCAAGTTCTAAGAAAACATTATACTTTCGAAATTTGTTCAAAAGATAATAACCTATTTCAAATTTTTCAGCAGGCAAATAAAAAATATCCGATCCAGAATTTTTAATTTTTGTTATATTTTCGATATGATCCTGATTTTTTTTAATTTTATTGAAAAAGCTCTTTATTTTTATTTTTTCCTCTTGGTTTTCTCCAATTTTTATTATTGACTCGAAATCATTCCACATTTTTATTATATTTTTAACATTAGGCCAGTGCGACCATCTAGGTTTTTCATTCAAACGCATCTTTGTGTTTAGAATCAAATTTATTGGAAGCCACACATTTTTGGTACTAAAATTTTTTAGATTCCAAAATTTTAACAAAACATCATCTCTTAAGAGTAAAATTCCCTCTGTTTTCAAGCCCATCTCGATCACTTTGCTCGCACAAAAATAATGGTATCCGCCAATTCCAAAGTCCACCATTTCTATGAATGTAAAGGAGTCAAATTTTTTAGTTTTACCCCTGTAAGAACTTAACTTGTCGAATATATTAGCACCACAAAAAATTACATTTTGAAAATAATATCTATAAAGACTATCTAATAAAACAATATTATCCTCAAAAGAATTTCTATTAAATGTGACCAAAATTGTGATATTAAATTTTAAAGGATTTTTGTTTGAAATTGTTTTGTTTAAAACTACATTGGAATTTTTACATAACTGAGTGAAATATTCACCCTTTTTCGACATTTCATTAGGAGTTGATTCAAAATTAATAGATTCAATTGGCTTTTGAAAATTAGGAGTATATCGAATTTTAGTGTAGCTGAACGAACCAATTATATTTTCACACTTTTGAAAATTTAAAGTTTTTATTTCTAAATTAACTATTTTAGGTTCTTTGTATCCGATTGATTTTAAATCATCAATCCAATTTTTAACTGAATTAATTTCGCTTTTTTCCCAAAACTTTTCAAATGCCATGTCCGCAGTCAATTGAATCATGCATGCATAAAAACTTGGATGTTTGCGATACCAATTGAATAAAAATTCAATTAATTTTTCTGTTTTCGAATACATCGATTTTTCTTGCTCAAAATCTTTGAGATAATGATGAGCATTTCTTAGTTGATATGCATTAGGACCATTGAAACTTACAGTTTCGTTTATTAACCACATGAGTCTTTGAGCCTAGTAAGACCTCCATATATCAGTGAGCCTAAATTCAACACTCTGTGGTAGATACAAACTCCAAAACCCTGAATAGCTAATTAGAGTATTCTGTGAATTATAAGGCGACATTTTGTACATTGGAATTTGAAATGATGGAGAACTAGAATCAAAATAAAGATCAATTTTTCTATATTTCATGCTTTTGGTTAATCGAAATATGGCATCAACATCTGGATCACCATTAACAACTCCTTGTTGAACAATAGACATTTTTCTCATTCCTGAAACATAGCTATTATTATATATATTTTTAATGCAATCTAAAGGAAAGCCTCTAGGCCAAATTTGAGGTTGGCCAAAATGGGCATAAGGGTTAATTATTCTTTCTGGACTATTGCAGTCATAAATTAAACCATATTCTGAATTATTAAAATTAAAATAGGTATCTAATTCTATAGTTGGTGCATTATCATCATCAGTATCGTATATGAATTCAGCTCCATTCAATATTGCATAAAGATAACCAATGTTTTTTCTAGTATAGGAATTAAACGGAGTTGAATAAAAAGATTTGAATTGCAGTTTTTCTTGATCATTTACCGATAAAAAAATTGCATTATCAAGTTTCCAGTTTGACGGAGTTTTTTTATCTCCTACAACTAATAAGCTAAAGCCTTTTAAACTGGATAATTTTTTACACTGTTCAGTAGGTTCGGATATTGATGTTACTACAATCCATTTATGAGCTAATTTTCCTTTGTTGAATTTAGGCCCTTGAAGTATTTTAATATTCAAATGCTGATCGTAACTAAAAAATTTTATTGAAAAATAAATAAATATAGATATTGTAATTATATAAATAAATCGAATATTTTCGCAGTTGTTTAATTTAGGTATCATTTCATTTACAACTTGATATTATTTTAGTTTTTATTTTCTGAAAAAAATATTTTTTTCAAGATTAAAATATCTAGATTTAAAATGAATACAATCCAGTTGGATTTTTCAAAATAATTTTTAAAAAAATTTCAGATTATTTTTTTTAATTTAAACGATAATTATTACATAATACTACATAATTACTTCTACTGCTACTAAATAACTTAAAAGATGAACTTAAAAAAATATTTTTTTTTGAAAATTAGAAAACATTGAATTTTTAAAATTAAATAAAAATATAATTTTATGTATTTTTAATATGATTCAAGCAGAAACTGGACTATTTTAAATCTAAAATTTGAAAATTTAATTGAGCTTTACCAAAACTTGTTTAAAGTTTTCGAGCCTCGTAAAAATTTAAACTAAAGAACTGTAATTCTATAACTAAAAGGATGCCAAAAACGTTCATTCAGTATCGACTTAAAAATATCTAATAAACTCAATACTAAATAAAAAACAAAACTATAATCAGACAAAAAAAAAATTTGAAAAATGTTAAAACTTATTTCTTTTAAAATTATTACTTAGATATCAATTCTTCTCACTTAGAAATTTTGTAACTAAACTCAAAAAAAATTTGAAATCGATATTTTTAATGTTAAAATTAGAATTAGTTAAATAGTTCATAGAAAACAAACTAAACTCATCTCATCATCTAGGAATTAAAACTTATCTCAAACCAAGGTTGTTTTTACTAAAACTTAAAACTTAAAAGTAAACGTGAAAGAGACTATGTATTAGAAAAATTTTTTTTTTAATTAAGCAACATTAGAGCAAATCAGCTGTCAAATTTTCAAAATAAATTTTGAACTTATTACTGCTATTATTGCTACTACAAATAAAAAATAATTTTTTTTCAAGCTTTATTTTGAACAAGAAATTGTAAATGCTTCACTAAATTCCTTCAAATCAATTTTTCCATCTTTATTCTTGTCCATAAAATTAATAAATTCCATGATTTCGTTTTCAGAAAAGCTTGTTTCTAAATATTTAAGAATAATATTGCATGCTTTTTTAAATTCATCTTGAGTAATAAATCCATTATTATCCGAGTCAATCATATTAAAAACAGACACCAACATATTAAAATTACTTGTTATCGAATCAGGAATCGACTCGTACTTGGTACTTGCGTGCACATGGCTAAAAAGTGTATTGTATTTTACAGTACTGGTCGAATCATCACATTCACACAATCTATCTTTAATGCTCTCATATGGTATATTGGGAACCGTGTTCGAAAGTATAAACAAAAAATCTTTGATTTTAATTAGCCCTCTGTTATTCATATCCAATTTTGAGCACTCGTTTAAAATTTTTTCCTTGAACATATATAAATGAGATCTAAGCTTTTTTATAGCCAATGGAAGGTTATTATCTATTTCTGTAAACTCTTCGCCTATTTTAGAAGAATTGTAAGTAAGCAAATCTATCTTAACTTTTTTGGTCGATATTTTGACAATTGATCCTGAATTACCCATTGTGTAATTTGATGCACTAAAAACTGTAATTACCTTGCCATCATGACCAATATCATGACCTTTTTGTTTGCACTCATGAGACCTAATTATCAAATTTAAATTATTATCTGATAAAAATTTTTTAGTCACATCAGATCCATAAAATTTTCCAATATTTCTCACATTGTTAAATCCAATACCTTTTGAGACTGATTGTGGATCACTCCAAAGCATATCAATTACATCTTTTAAATGTCGAAATTCCAGAGAATCTTTATCTAAATTAGCTGCTCTGCATATCGAACCAAACTTTGTTCTGTCCAATTGTTGAATTTTTTTCAAATTTAATGAGTCATTGATTCCTCCATGAACCACAAAGTAACGCTGTTTAGTAATTTTGTTGTTTACAATTGTAGCAAGTGGAATATGTTTGAATAGCTCATCAAATTTATTATAAACAACAGAGCCATATTTGCCAAAATATTTTAGCGTGGCAATTTTAAAGCATGGTTTGTAGTTCATGTGGCTGTTTTGAGCTCTGTCTTCATGATTACCTCGATTAAGAAATACCCGATTGGGAAACAAAACAACTGAATAAAGCAATGCCAAGACAACTTCGATTTGTTTTTCTCCTCTGTCAACCCAATCACCATTAAAAACAAAATAGTAGTATTTTCCTGGAATATTGAAACGAGTCAAAATGCTTAATAAGTCATCAAAGTGGCCGTGTAAGTCGCCTACCACAATGCATTCATCATTTTCATTTAATGAAAACTCACAAATGTTGGGCATTTTTTTCAGAATTTTGATTGACTCGTCGATTATTTTAATGGCATAAACAGCATGAATTAGTCTATTTGAACGAAAATCCTTGAGCATCTGTTTAAAATCACCTTCTTCAAAATCTTTTCCAAATTTAAGGCCATTATAGTTTGGTTCTATTTCAATTTTTATCTCTTTAGCTTGATTTTCTTCTAAAAATGTAGCAATAAGGCTATCAAAAAGTTCGGTTAATTTTATAGATTCTCGCTCTTCAAGAAATTCTAATTCGTTCAAAATTGTAAAGGCAATTTTCTTATCCTCTTCAATTTTAAAATCATCTTTTTGAGACATTCTTAAATGAAACTTATATTAATAGAAAATTTTATATGTAAATTTGATTTAACTTAATTAAATTTTGTCGTTACTAGCGATTGATTTTAAAATTTAATTAAAAAATTATAATCATTTAATAATATACTTTATTAATTTAATGCTTTGAAAATTTTTGTTTTAAAAAAAAAGCCATATAAGATCTTAAGGAATAATGTTTTGACTTAATCCTAAGAATTTAACTAGAAATTTCAAATTTTGCTTCTTATTGTCCTTCATAAAATCATCTTCAAGTTGGTAAAATTTAAACAAATATTCAATTTGAGGAGCATTAAGCTGACAAAATGATTCAATTGTATTGGGCAAATCTGGAGTTTCTTTCTTTTGGCCCTTAATTTTTTGTATTGATATTTTTTTTAATTTAAAAAAAAAAAATTACAAAAAGCCATTCAAAATTTTGTTGGTTCGTTGTTGAACAAAAAACGATTTTCATCTCTTGTTATTGAATTTTTCTCATTTAGCTTGTTGATTTCTTTAAAATCATCTTTGGTCACCATATTCTTAATAATATAGTCAATTTTTTCACTTGTTTTAATGAGTCAATTATTATTGAAAAAATATTTTCCATTTAAGTTGATGTTTCTTGCAAAGCTTCAGCCAATTTATTAGTTGAGACTTTAAAATTCATAATATCTAAATTGGAGTCTATATTTTCCATTTTTAAGCCTAAAAGAAAAATATCAAATATTCATTTTTTATTAGCAAAAATTTGAAAAAATTTTATTCAAATTTATCTAGCTTAATTTAAGCTATTTATACATCCCTCTTCTTTTAATTTTTTTTGTCCAAGTCAAGACAAATTCTGGCTTGAACTTTATTTTTTGTGATTTTGGTTTGACATTAGTTGCCACATTAACTAGCTGGATTGCCAAGGAACATAAATTTTTTAATGTTTAAAAACAAAATCATTAAAATTTTATTTGACTTAAAAAAATAAAGTTCGGACTTTGACGTGACTTGAGAATTTTAAACAACCTTGATATTAAACAGAACATTTTTTTCTAAAACTTTTTAATTCCTCGTTAAATGATAAAATAGCTAAATCTTAATTAAAAAATTAGTTTCTAATTGTGTAAAAATTTATTTTAAAATTATCAAATACATCATCAAACGAATAAAAAAAATTAATAAATAAATAAATTAATTACAAATAAATAAATAACCATTAGAAACAATTTAGTTACAAAACTATTATCAAGAAAGATTATCTACATATAATTTAAGTGAATTTAATTTTAAATCATAAATTAAATAAATAAATTAATTAAAAATAAAAAAAATTGTACATTTATCATAACCTATTAAACCTCAGTCTCAATTAAAACCATTGACTTCGAGTTTTGTACTTGAGTGTCGTTTAAATTCTGACTGCTTCTAACCAATTCATTTTTTGAAGCCATCTTTATTTTGTAATGAATGTGACAATCAGACAATCTAGGCGCTGCGAATTTTATCAAATGATTGCTATTTTCGAATCCAACTGAACTGAAAAAAGACAAATTACGGCCATTGCTTGTCGAGTGAAAACGATATGAATCATCATTTGCAGTATAAAAAGATTTATCATCAAAAACAAAATCTGATTTGAATGAGCTAACAGATTTGTTCTGACGCTTAATTTGAGCAAACTTGGAACCCGTCAAAACAATATTAATACTTTCTGAATTTAAATCATCATTCATTCTTTTCAATTGAGCAATATTTTCAGTAGAGGTCGAAAATTTTTTGCTATTTTTTTGGTACTGTATTTTAGGTGGATTGTTTGACTCAAGAGCCAATGGCGAAGAGGTCAAAGCATTAGCCGAATTTAAATATTTGTTGTATTTTACTTTAGATGATGAATAAGCCAGAGATGTCATTTTGGGAGAGCGAGCAATTTTACTTGACAATTGGCTTGATCTGTCAAAAGATATGTTCTTGCTTTGTTTAAAAGGCAGGGACAAATGTCGCTTAAATGCACTCTCGTTATTATGGTTATCAGTAGACTCAAAAGCATCTGAGTGGCGCTTCACGCGTATACCCATTTTTGAAGGCAATAAGCTATTTTGATTAATTATATTTGATTTTAAATCGTTCAAAGCTCTTGATTTGTTTTGAGAACCATTTTGATTTTGCAATTGTTTAAGCAACATTATTTGAGAAATAGTATGAGTGAGAGTTTTGACTCGATTTTCTTTATTTGGACCTTGGCGGCTTGCTTTGCTCTCACTTATATAATGTAAATTTTTCTGTACTCTTTCTTCTAATTTATTTAATCTTTCATTATATAATTGATTTATCAAATCCTTTTGTTCCGGATTTTGATGCAAATCTCTTTGACGATTTTCTTCCAAAAAAATCACTTGAGATTCGTAAAATTTTTCCAATTTGTTCAAAGCGTTCATTTGTTTTTCCAATACATTCTTGAACATTTGCTTTATTTTTTTCGATGATCTGTTATTGGGTTGGCCCCTCTTGAAATGATTCAAACTGGATGTCGAATCTTTTTTGCTAGTATTTATCAATGTCTCTGTAGAATTCGAGCTATTAGCGGTTTCGTCAGTTTTTTCTCTGAGATTTGATACTTCTTTAACTGATTCGGCGCCGCGGACTGGGCTTATTTTTGAAAAATTTTCTAACAACATGGAATTCTAAATGAATAATAATACAATTAATTTTTTCATAAAAGTTGAGAGCAATTTTTTCTGGAGCAGAGCATTCTAAAAATTTTTATTCAGAAAAAAATCCAAAATTTAAAACTTATTTTTGTCTATATGTTTTTTTTTTCACCTAAGTGATAGAGAAAATTTAAAAAAAATTAAAAACCTTTTTCTTTATTAAAAAAATCGAATTTAAATTTCTATTTTTAATATTGTATTTTTTTAATAGGAAAAAATCAGAGTTTTTAAAAGTCACAAGGCTCAAGTCAAGTCCATGCCCGATTCAAAGGATTGTACTTATATTTTTACATTAAAATTTAATTTTATAGACTTTAACTTTAATTTGGAACTTTAAAACAACTCTAGAAAAAACGAAGCTGGGTTCATGGTGCAATCTGCGCTCAGCTTATTTTTTTTTAGCTAAATTGTTCTTTTTCTGAGCAAAAACATTTTATTTGCCAGAAAATTTATTAACTTATATTCAAATTATTTTTTCTTAAAGTTAATTTTTTTTCAAAGCAAGATCATTTTATTTTTAGAGCTTTCATTATATGGATCTCTACCAAGTATTTCTACATATAAAATGTAGACCAATAGGTTAATAGCGTAAAAGAGGTAAGCCATGAAAATCTATGCCTGCATTACAATGTCAGCCAAGTGAAAATAGTGAAGATTTTGCAGTGAATCAAGATATAATTATACCTAACCAAGTTTCTCATACAATTCAGATAATGGCTAATGAAAGTAAAAAAAAAAAGCTTTTATTTTGCTTTGTTTGTTTTTTTTTGTTTTCATTTTTGCGCGCTATTTTGTTTTCAATTCACTAAAGAAGAAAGAAATAGAGTTCCTTTTTTTTTGATATTCACAATACCGGTTTTTTAGGGCTAAATTTTTAAAAATAAGCCAAAATTCTTTCCGATTCTTATTTTCTTCTTAATCGAACTAAGTGAATTATTTTCTTAAATATTTTTTAAAAAAATTCAAAACTATTTAAGCATTATAATTATTTTTTTTAATCAAACTTTGATGAATTTGTTGATAAAACAAAATTCAAGAAAATAAAAATATTAATTATCTAAAATTAACCCTGTCTATTCATAGATTTTTACAAATATATTTCGTTGAGTAAAAATTCAATTTTACCTGTGGTTTAATCCTTGGAGAAGAAACAGTTTTTCTAGCTTTCTCAATCGAATTTTCTATTGAATTATTCTCATGGTCATATTTGGATCTAAAGCCACTGCTATAATCTAAAAAGCCTGAGCTTTCAGTCTTCTGCTGACTGCTGTAAGATTCAAAAGATGAGGCTGGTGTAACCGAATCCATATTTTTGTAGAAGCTTCCATTTTTATCATCACTTTCTTCATTAGAGCTATTTTTGTTAACTGATGAATCGTTGAAAAATGCATCTTGCAATTTTTCAATATCATTAAACATTGAATAGATGTCCTCAGAATTTTGGTCTTTAAAATCCTCTGATGTTTCAGCTAATTTTTTGACTGACTTGTCATTATTATAACGTGAACTTGTTTTTAACAATGGCTTGCTTAGTTCCAAATTGGTAAAATAATCAATTATCTGATTTGAACGAGTTGTATAAGTTGTATTTGATCGTCGACATTTTCTACCAAGACCACTGTTTTTTTTTACATCAGTTTTCGATTCGCCAAATAGGGGAAAATATGTGGTCTTGGATTTTGTAATTTGGTTAGAGACTCTTTTGAATGATTTACCGTTCGGAGTTGATTCTTGTCTCTCGTCAATTGAGTTTGATGATTGTTGAATCAAAGAACCTGTAGTAGACATTATGGCATCTTCATTTGTATAATTTGAAGCGTCATATTTTGTGTTGTAAGTTAACATGGAATTTTCGCTACAATTTTCAGGAGTTGAGTTTGAAACCGATTGAAATGGATAGCAATCTATGTCATAAGTGGAACAGCTTGCTCTTTTATGATCAATGTTAATCTCATCTGAGTATCCAAAATCTACTTCTGCAGAAAGAGGCGAGAATTCGTCTCTGTTAAACAAATCATCACTATTTGAATAAACGGGCGAATTGAACATTGAATTTTGATTTGTTTTATAAGGATCATTGAAAATTTGACTTGATATTTCCATTTTTTCAGTTTCATTATTCGAGTTTATAATTGAATTAGATTCTTTAAGTGGTGTTTTGATACTTTTATTGCATTCTTCTAGATTTGATTTGATAGAACGTTGTAATTTAAGACTAAATTTACGCTTTTTTTTGCCAAATCTTTTTGTGATTTTTTTCTCTCCTTCAATTCTCTTAATCATTGAGTTATGAGTGTTTTTTGCTTCTGGCGATTGATTGATTTCAACACATTGTTTAAATGGTTGAATTCTTTTTGACAAATATTTCAAAACCGAAGACATTCCTGATTAAGGAAACGGTTTTTTTTTCTAAAATTTGGATTTAAATTTAAATTAGCTCAAAAGCTTAACTTTTAATTAAAAAAACACATTTGACTTTTGAATAAATTTGTTATAAAAGTTGAAATCTCAATGTAGATGCTTCATATAAATTCAAGCAAAAATTAGCTAGACTAGTCTCGCAGAATCAAAGTTAATACTTACAATTGAGATTTCTTTAGAATATTTATTTTTTTCGAAATTTTTATTGATACTGTGTATAAATGAGTTTAGATCTTTTGAAACCAGATTTTAAGTTTTTTTTTTTAGATTAGACAGATTTTTATTATTATATGTGTTTTTAAAATAGAATGACTCTCGATCAAGAAGAAAAGACATTATGAATTAAAGAACGAAATAGTTTTAAAAAAATTTAAATTTATATTACCGAGTCTAACAGTAAATCCTTTATTAATTCTTAATATTTTTTTAAATGATTTATTTAAAAAAATATCATTATAAACTTAAATTTTAGATCAGTTTTACACACAAAAAATAAACCAAAATAGTCTCTAAATAAATTCTTATTAATCAAAAAGATTTTTAGAATTTTCATATTTAAAAAAAACAAAATTAATTATCTTTGAGCGGTGTCGTGAAACTTGTCGAGATTGTTTGAATAATATTGTTCGGAAGACCATTATCTCCAATTAAAAAAATTTTCCCTTGCATTACAGCATATAAAACAAAAAAAATTTATTATAGAAATTAAAGGATTCTTCTGAGTCAAATTCTGTTCTCAAGTGCAAAAAAGATTTTATTATATAAACAAAGAACTCATTTTAAAAAATGAAAAACCAAAAATTTTTAGATCTTTTTTAAAAAAAAATGTTAGTTTAACTGAAATTTTAGAAGAATTTCAGAAGCTTAAACAAGAAGACTTAAATGTTTACTGATATATTAAAAATATCAAATTAATTTCCAAACCTTTTGATTTTTAAAATTATCAATCTAAATGCCGAAAATATTGAAAAATATTGACTGGAGATATATTTTTTTAGAATGATAAGCAAAAGACTGTTCTTTTTTTATTATTTTTTTACAGCATTAATTATGACCATTCCGAGCTAAAGACAAAAAAGATACAAAAACAAATAGAAAAAAGAAATTCCATGTTTTGAGCAAAAATACCAAATTGAAAATGGCTTTGTGAATTTTGGAACAAAAAAACAAGAACAAAAATTTTAAATTGTAATAACTTATTTTCCTTTGGTCTAAAACTGGTTCTGTAAAATGTATCATGTGATACATAGCATGTATCACCTAAAATTTAATCTGTGCAAAATCTCTGCAATTAAATTTTAATGATTTTTTAATGCATATACTATTTTGCAGATTTGCATAGTTTTTGCAGAGATTAAATATCGATGATAGATGCTTTGTATCACATGATACATTTTACAGAACCAGTTTTAGACCAAAGGAAAAAAAGTTATTACAATTTAAAATTTTAGTTTGTTGAGTTTTTTTCAAAATAATCAATTAAATCTTTATTCACTTTAGATAAATCAATTTAAAAAAATTAAAATATTTTCTTTTTGAAAACAAATGTACCAAAAATACCAGTTTTGTATCTATCTAAATCATAAGGTCAAATTGTATAATGTCCAAAATCATTTAAATTTGATTCAATAAGAAATTATGAATATTTTAATTTTTCTTAAATTTTTATTTTTCTCTCAAAATCACTTTTTTTTTAAATTTTAATTAAAAAATTAATAAATTGCGCCAAATAATTATTGAAATTTAAATCAAACGACTCATTCTTAAATCAAAATTAAAAATGTAAGATATGAACTTGCAACAAAAAGAAGATTACAAAAAGCATTTTATTTATCGACATTCATCTCCATCATCAGAATTTTATATTAATACGAATAATAATGCTATAGATTATCCAAACAAGCAGTCAAATGGATCTATCAAAGCAAAAAATCTTGATAAAAAAAAAGCTAAGCATGATAAAAAAATACTAGATTCACATGATTTAGTTCAAAAGAGTTTAAGTGAGGTTGCCTCACTATACAGGGCATCGGCTTTTATAGAAATCTGTATTTTTATACTATTAGAATTAATACTAGCTACTTATTATCTATATGAAATAAATGTACCTCAATTATATGAAATTAATTCAGTAATTAAAACTGAAAGATTAAAATTCAATGACAAGGTGTTGGAAAATTTACAAAATATTGATTATGATAATAGAATAAAACAAATAATTCATGAAACATTAGACCTAAGAAATTTTAAGGTAATAAGAAGTTTTATCGTTAGTTAAAAAAAATTTTTAATTATCTTAAAGTAAATTAAAAAATCATACAGCGCTGCTACGATACGCTGAATTCAACATATTTTACTTTATTTAACGTAACAAATGGTAATCAAAAGAACGGCATTTATCGTAAAATAACGAAAAATATCGTAAATTTCGTATAATTATTTCTGTGAAAAAAAATCCAAAATTTCAAAAAAAATTTTTTTTCGAATTTTTGAAAAATGGTAAAAAATCAACTTAAATACCAATCTGGGACAACTAATAAATAAGATTTTTTGCTAATTTTAATTTTCATTTATTAAAAAAAATTTTTTTCCACTGAATCTTGCAATAATTATGGAAAATTTACGATAAATAGCGTTTTTTTGACTACGTTAAATAAGGTAAAATATGTTGAATTCACCGTATTGTAGCAGCAATGTAAATAGTTAATCAAGTATTTGAACAGAATAGTGGGAAAAATGTAGGGAAAATTAAAACAATAAAGAAATTTCTTTAAAAAAAAATTAATAATCTTTTAATTAGAATTCTTAAAATCGAGAAATTCCATTTTATACCAGTATTTAAAATAAAAAAAGCAAAATATTTGACAAATTTTTTTTGTATATTTTTAGAAATTCATTAGAAATTATTCATTAAAATAACTTAATGGCGGTTGAATAATTAAATTAGATTTAAATTAAGCTTTCTTTCTTTCTAGGATTATTAAGATGATAGTAATATCAGTTGGCATCGTTGAGAGCAGTTTTTTTCTGAAATAAATTTTGAAATATTTCAATTTTATAAAAATATTTTGTGACCAAAATAATAAAAATTAATATGGATTATATTTTATGAAGTGCTCTGCTCCAGAAAAAATTCTAGATTTCTTTTTCACTCTTCTTAGTAGTATTAAGTCTTCTGGAAAACATGAATTAATATGTAATTAGTACTTTATTAGCTACTGTTCCTTTATCTATTTAAAAATGTTGGCTTACCGCTTGCCGAGAGAGAGTAGCTTGTATTTATTTCAAAGCTCTATTAATGGTGATTTGCTTGATATTTTATCAATTAAGAAATTATGCTTTTTTGCATTTTGGCTTTTTCGCTTGTGACAATGTTTTGCATACAACATTTTTTTTGTTCAAACTTATACTGAATTTTAAGAATTCAATTAAGTATCCTATTAAAATTAATTTTTTTTGTCATCATAGAATATCTAAATCTTATTTCAAGGTTCTATTTTTAAAGACTGAATTCAAAATATTATCTTGAATTTTTTCTAATGAATTTTTTCAATAAAACAATTTTAGTTTCACTGATGAATTTCTATTTAGGAACAAAATGGGTCTCTTGACAAAAGCATACTCTTTTACTACCGTAACACAATCAAAAAAGTGGATCCCAAATTTTGTGAAAAAACAACTTTTGATTTATATTTCAAAAATGTTTATGAGAATATTGAATGCTTTCCATTTTTTTCTCATGAAAAAAGATTAATTGTCGCAGATAATCACGAAGAAGATTCAAAATTGTTTGATCCAGTTCAGATAGCTTCAAGAGTTATATCAAAAAATTTACGAGCATTTGAAATGGAATTTTTCATAATTGATTCTTATCTGACTGTATTCAATCTAAGCATAGAAATAAACCCAACTGGAAAAGTCAAAGTAAAAGATGATATATTTTCATTTAATATTAGAGACAAAATAAGAATGCGTCGTTCATATCTTTTTGTTGTGTTTGTTTTTTTCATGGTCTATTATGGTTACGAAACTGTTCAAGATATTTTAAGTGGTGAGTTTTTGTCAACACAAAGACTTGTCATGGAGGGACTTGATTTACTCAATTTTTATTTTCTCTTCATGTCCATTTACTATCTGTATATGTTCACATTCTTACACAAATCAGATTTCTATCCTCTTTTAAAAGGTTTTGAAAACAATCAAGGCTCTCATACAAGACAAATTATTGTCAATTGCGTTGACAGTTATAAAAAATTTTCAAGTTTCTTCTCATGCTTTTACATAATATCATTTGGGCGTCTATTTAAGTATTCAATTATTTTCAGACCTTTTGAAATTATAGTTAAATCTATTAAAACAATATGCTTCAATATACATCAATTTTTTCTTTTTTATTTTGTCATATTTATTGGTTTTGCTTTGTTTGGAATGAGCATGTTCGGACAAACTCTTGAATCTTACAGTACCCTGCAAAGGTCATGTCTTACTTTGGTTGGAATAGTTTTTGGTGAGTTAAACTTTCAATATTATTATAATCACAACAGTTCGGTAGGCACAATTTATTTTTGTCTATATGTAATAACTGTGGTGATTATTCTATTCAACATTCTGTGTGTAGTAATCACAGAATCATACAGATCTATGAAATTTTATATGAAAAGCGAAAGCCAAAGATTGAATATTGTGCCCGATTGTTATTTCATAAGAAGAAACTTTAATTTGCTTGTTAGAATAAAGTTAAGGTACTATCAGCCTGAGATGCGAGAAATTCTCGAGGGAATGGTTTTGATGAAAACTGCCAATAGGCTTTTGACTAAAGTTGAAATTGACCATGATTTAAAAACACTTGAGTACACGCCTAATGTTTTAAATGCCGTATTGAACAAATATGGCTACAAGAGAAAAGATATGGAATGGAAAAAGAATCAGATGGATTCATTTAGAAGCAAAGTTGAAAAAGAAAGACGTCATTTAAATGATTTATTCCTCATTCACATGAAAATAAACCAACAATTTTTTGAAAAAAAATATAAAATGGAAAGTTCTAAAAATTTATTCATTAGCAAGGAAAGATATTTGAATTTGGACAGAAAAATTCTTAAACTAAAAAGACTATTAGATGTTCTAAAAAAGAAGGCAAATTTTATATCGAAGCATGTTAATGAATCAATTCAAACTAAATTATAAGTTTACTTTTTGTTTGAAATTTTTTTTAAGCATCATTAGAAATAAATTTTTTAATTTTTTTAGAATAAAATATAGTATTTCCAATTCAAAAAATGGTAGTTTTTTTAGTAAGCTTAAACTGGAGTAATAATTATTTAGTAACAAATGCTACCTAAGAATTGTAAAAAAATTCACAGGCTTTTATCTAAAGAAAATTTTTTTAGGCAGATAAAGTACCTATAAAACTTGATATCGCCGAATCTGGCGTAATTTTATGAATAAATAATAATAATAAAACTTGAAATCAAACTTTTATAGCTCTATATATATTTTTATTTCTATTAGCTTTTCTAAAAGGAAAAATAATTAATAAAAAAATTTTATTAAGTGGATCAACTTTGATCCAAACTTTCAACCTAATACTAATTCTCTTGTTCTTTCATATTTCACTAGATAAAGTTAATTTTTTACACAACTATTATTCATGTAAGACTAAATATAAATTCATTTATTTAAATTGAAATAAAAAATATAAATGTTTAAAAATAAAGATAATTTTTATTGTTTAATTAGAGAGTTTTTTTAAAAAATTTAATTAAATAATTTAAAAACAAGATATTCAAGTTAAATAATTAAAATTTGAAAAAAAATTTATTAAGATAAATCAATTGAGTTTCACAGTTTAAACTATACTACCATAAAAAGATAAAATTTGTCACTTGGACTAAGAAATGACAATCTGAAAAGGCAATCAGATTCAAATATTTGTCTGAGAATCATTTTCATTAGTTAATTTTATCGGCAGAATTTTGATCTCCAACAGAAATTGGAGAAAAAATTTCTATGTAACTGCAAAAAAATTTTGTCTTTTTTATAGTCAACCATGAAAATTCAAGAATGTAATTTACTTGAAGAAAGTTTAATAAATACTGTTTATTTTAACTTTTAGCTGACAATTGTTTTCAAAATAATAGTTGTAAAAATAATTACTTGAAAAAAAAATTTTTGAATTCATCAGAATTTTGAAAAAATCTTTAATAAAAAATTTTATTCATGTTTTTTTTCTTAAAAAATTTCATTAAAAGTATAATTCTTGTTAAACAAATTTGATAAAAATTATGAAACAAAAAAAAATCTAAATTTTGAAGACAATTTTTGAATATTTTAACTAATCGAATTTAAATTGCAAACATTTTTAATAAACCTTATATGAATAATTTAAAAATATTAAAATTTTTTATTTCTAACTGCAGCTTTTAATGCATGCAATTTATCTTTGCTCATTAAAATTCAAATTGCATGCATTCTGTGTGCGTATACATACCCTAAAAAAATCATTGCTAGTATAGATCAACTAGAACTATAGAATTTAGAAACCAAAATTTAACAACAAAAATGGTACGTATTGCTTTTATTACTTCTATTTATCTTGGTCGAGACATATTGATTCGTACAATTGAGCTATAAAATCCAATTTAATCACTGCTATGGAATGACCAAATTTGTATGATCAATAGGTCAAAACCTAGGCAAAAATTTTAAGAAAAAAAGTGAACCATTATCTTTTTAGGTACGAGTAAAAACCAGAGATTTAAGAGGAAAAAAGAAAGAAGAGTTGGAAAAACAACTTGATACTTTGAAACAAGTTTGTAATTTTATTATCTTTTTTATTTCGTCAATTTTGAACAATTTAAATGATAGCCATTTTTTCAAGGAGTTGCTTCAATTAAGAGTTTTCAAAGTCACTGGATCAAATGCCACTAAATTGTCCCAAATGTAAGCTAATTCTTTATTTAAATTATTCAGTCGAATTCATAAAAATGATGAAAGTTTGTTATCTAAAATGATTATAATGATATATTTTAACAAATTTGGATCGATAGGGCTGATTTATGAGCGACTGATTAGAGCTTATTTATATTTTATTTGAAAAAAGTGCTAAATTTTGTCTCAAATAGCCGTGAAATCCGTAAATCGATTGCTCGTGTTCATACGGTAATCAATCAAACTCAAAAAGAAAACTTGCGAAAATTCTATCAAGGCAAAAAATACAAGCCCAAGGATTTAAGATTGAAAAAAACCAGAGCCATCCGAAGAGCTTTGTCCAAGCACGAAGCTTCGATCAAGCCTGCCAAACAGTTGGCTAGAGAAAGAGCTTTCCCACAGAGAAAGTTTGCCGTCAAAGCATAATTTTTTTTCCAAAATTAAACCAGATCAGAAAACAACATCAATCTGATTCTGAATTACTTTTGCCTTTTTTTTGGTCAAAAAAAAATATGTTTTTACGAAAAAAAAAATAAATAATTCTAAAAAAAAAACTAATTTCTTTATCTTTCTCTCTGCAAATTGTTTTACCATGACATGGATAGATAATTTTAGTCTATTCACAATTTCTAAAATTGGATCCTTCAAATCGAAATCTTATGATTGATCCCAAATTTAATCTAAAATTAAATTTTTAATCTTTAATAAAAATATTTTATCTTTATGCTTAATAAAGATAAATCAATATTGAATACTATTTTGAGATAATTTTCGCTGTGTCTCTTTTGGCGTTATCTCAATTTTATTATCATAATAGTCATTTGTTTAAATGGTTAACTTTTATCTATAGTTGAATCGGTATAAATCTGGAGCAAATTTTAATAATTTAAGTCAGTTTTCAATGACAAATAATGGGCAATATTCAGCATTACAATTTTCTTCAATAATATGCAATTTAATTAAGTCAAAGGATCAGAATTCTGAAGTTTAAATCAAAAAATTTTGGTTTAAAAACTAAGCTATGTGAGATTTTAGAGAGTTTTTTTTTTATAAATTTAAAATAGTGAGTTCGTGTTAAGTGAGAATACAAACTTTAGCTTTAAATTGGTAACCTTATCATTTTAATGATAATAGCTTGTCAAAGATTAAAAGTTGTATAACCTCGTAATTCGATAAATTTTATCATGATTGTATGATTAGGTCTGTGAATCAACAAAGCTTATTGAAATAATTTAAAAATTCTACTGACAAGATGACTATGGACTCGCATAGAAAAAAGTGTAATTCAGTATCTAAAATTCAAGGCCACTTTTAAAAAGATACCCTAATCTTGAATAAAAATTAAAAAAAATTATTTATCTATTTGAAAATTTCTTATCGTAAATGATATTTCTGTAATAATTCATAACTTCATAGATAGGCTAATGTTGTTAAACTTAAAAGATTAGATTTTTTTTTTTTTGAAAAATAGAATATCTGTTGTTAATTTTTAGTTTAAATCAGGGCATAAAATTTAAGTTATTTTTACAATTTAATTTGGTTGTGATAAATTAGATAGGATTGGCTTGGAATTCATTTCATTTTGAAAAGTAGACTTTAGAAAAAATGATAAGATTTTGATTTTTCTACTTTAACCTTTATCATTTTGTGATTATTGCTAGATTACTTAACAATTCATTGCTTTAAAATTCTATCAAATTTAATTGACCCGCATAGTTTTTAAATTTATATATTTTTTTTAAATTTTAAAGAGTATTTAAGGCCATGAAAATTTTACTTAAATTTTTACTTTATAACTTTAACAGAAATCGGATTAATGCGTGTTTAATTTTGTGTATTTAAATCAAAGTAGAACTAGGCTCTTAAGTTTTTTTAGCTAATTTTTTGCGTTTATATATTCTTGAGAATTTCGACAAATAAATTTTTTTCAAAAACGTCTCTTATCATGTTTTCATAAGCTTTTGATTATCACTTACTCTGATATATTTGAGAAATATATATACGCTTATTCTTAATGAGTATAAAAAGAAACTTATTTTGGTGACTCTCTATTGTTTAAATTTTAGATTAAATTAGAATGAATAGAATAATTTTGAAAAAGGCTACATCAGGATACATGAGCCTTCATAGGAAAATTTCATTTTCAAGTAAATTTTTTTTTTTAAAAATTAAGAGTATTTTTAAATAAAATTTTTCCAAGATTCATTGCTCAAGTCTTACAATAGTCGAAAAGAATTGAGAGAAGCTAAAAAAATAGTAGTCAAATTGGGTAGTGCCGTGATAACTAGAGAAGATCAATCAGGAATAGCTTTGGGAAGACTCGCTTCAATTGTAGAACAGGTCAGCTTTTGTTCATATTCATATTTAAACAGAATCATTTAGTGAAATTTGTTAAGGTGTCTGAATTACAAAACTCGGGTAAACAAGTTCTCATGGTAACCAGTGGCGCTGTGGCTTTGGGTCGACAAAAAGTGAGTAAAGAATTGATTTATAAATCGTTAAAAGAAACAAGTGGAAATTTTAGTCAAAAAATAGAAAAAGTATTTGAAATTTTGTTAATTAGTTTTTAATTTAAATTTGAATTTTAGTCTGCGTTGGATAAAAAAGCATGTGCTGCGACCGGTCAAAATGGATTGATGTCTTTATATTCATCTCTATTCTCTCAATACGGCATTGAAACAGCTCAAGTATTTTTTTAATTATTCTAAAAAAATAAAATAATACAAAGAAATTGTAAAATTTAAAAGGTACTGGTGACTAAAGCTGATTTTCAGAGCGAACACACTCTAGAGCATCTTCAATCGACTTTAAACTACCTCATGGAAGCTAAAATAGTTCCAATATTGAATACAAATGACGCCATTGGATACCCACCAGAGTTGACTAAGGATATTGATGGTTCGCTCAATATAAATGACAATGACAGCCTATCTGCACATTTGGCCACAATGGTAAAGTCTGATCTTCTATTACTAATGTCAGACGTTAATGGAGTCTACAATTGTCCACCTGATCAACCTGGATCAAGGCTTCTAGAAACGTTGTGTCCAGCTGAGGATAAAAATTTGTTGAATTTTGGCGAAAAATCCAACGTTGGCACTGGAGGTATGGAATCAAAGATTACTGCTGCTGAATATGCTCTGAAAAATGATTGTTCAGTGATTATTTGCAATGGAAAACAGCAAAATGCTATTGTGGATTGTATTAATGGTAAAAAAGTAGGAACATTTTTCACAAATGAGCCAATTCCATCCATATTCAGCGTGGAAACTTTGGCAGGTAGTGCTAGAAATGGAGGTAGAATATTACAGACTTTAGCAGCTGACAAAAGAAGCAAAATAATTAGAGATTATTCTCAATTACTGTTGGCAAATTCAAGACAAATTTACGAAGCTAATATGCTAGATATTGAATTAGCCAAAAAAAATAGTAATTTTTTTTGAAACCCAATTCTGCTTCAAAGCAAAATAATTTTTTTTTCATCAGACTTGAGTCAAGTATTGCAATCACGTCTTTTATTAAACGAGAAAAAATTGATCACACTAGCTGATGGAATGCAACAAATTGCAGCAAATACTAACATTTTGGGAAAAGTTCTCAAAAGTGTACAATTAGCTGATGAATTAATTCTAAAACAAGTGACAGTTCCAATCGGTGTTTTGCTTGTTATATTTGAATCTAGACCAGATAGTCTACCTCAAGTAAAACAAATAGAAAATTATTTTAAAACTTTTTTGCTAAAATTCAGCAATTTAGATTTGTTCACTTTGCATTGCATCAGGAAATGGACTGCTTCTAAAAGGAGGCTCCGAGGCTCTTAACACCAACCGAGTCTTACATAAGTTGGTTCAAGATGCTTTAGAGCAGTATGTACCGCGTGAAACAATATCACTTTTGAACACCAGAGAAGAAATTAATGATTTGCTCCAATTAGACTCCAAATACATTGATTTAATAATTCCAAGAGGTTCTAATGAATTAGTTCAGAATATTCAAAAAAATAGCAAATCTATTCCTGTTTTGGGACATGCTGAGGGCATATGCCATGTTTTTGTTGACAAAGATTGTGACCCTGAGACTGCCCTTAAAGTTGGTTAGTATTCAAAATTCAAATTTAAACCAAAAACAATTGAAATTAAAATTAATTAATTTTAACAGTTAAAGACGCAAAATGTGATTATCCTTCAGCTTGTAATGCAATGGAAACTTTACTTATTCATAAAGATTTGGTCAAAACTCAATTGTTCGAGTCAATTGTTGATTTATTTAAAATGGAAAATGTAAAACTTTATGCTGGACCAAATCTTCAAAAGCATACAAATGAATTGCCACCAGCTAAAAAACTAAATCATGAGTATTCCGATTTGGAGCTTACAATTGAAGTGGCTGATGATGTTCATTCAGCAGTCGAGCATATTAACAGATTTGGTAGCAATCATACTGAAAGTATAATCACTAGAAATGGTATTTTAATAGGCTAAATAGTAAAAAATTTAACTAAAAATTTTTTAATTTAGACGAAGTGGCAGAATATTTTTTGAAGCATGTTGATAGTGCATGTGTATTTTTGAATACGAGCACTAGAATGGCCGATGGCTACAGATTCGGTCTTGGAGCCGAAGTTGGCATTAGCACAGGAAGACTACATGCTCGAGGTCCAGTGGGAGTCGAGGGTCTTTTAACCACAAAATGGCTTATTAACGGAAATGCCCATACAGCCAGTGACTTTTCTACAGGAAGAAAGAAGTTTTTACACAAAATTTTAAATTAAAAATTAAAAATCAACATCATTTATAACCCAAGAAAAATTTTTAGATAACTGTATAAGCATCTTTTAGTATTTTTTTTTAATTTTAATTATCTAGTTATCAAAATTATTTTTTCTTAATAAAATTTTGATAATCAAAATGTTTTTGATACAAATTTGAATTATATAAGTTTATTTAGGTTGATGAAGCAAAAAGTAGAAAATAGTTTAAACTATGGCAAGTAAGAATTTGTTCGATATTATGTCATATTATATTTACTTGATAAAGATGGAGTTTCAAATCCATTACATTTTAATTGAGATAAAAACATTATAATTTAGATAAAATAGTTAAATAAAGAAATAAAGAATTTTACTCCGAATTTCTATTTTTGATAAAATAAAAAAAAGAACCACTTATTAATTGTTTAACTTAATGTAAAAATAGCAAATGTTCTAAATTATTTAAATAAATATACTTATCTAAATAATAGTATTTTAAAATGATTTATTTTAATCGATTGTGCATTCCAAAATGTATCAACTTGCTTTATTATAAGATTATTTGAAAATGGAAAATTTGCTCTTTAGGTACCAAAAATGTAGAAAGGCTCAGGAAAGAATATTATCTTTTTTTTTTAATTAAAAAATAACCCCATAATAGTTTTGTAAAAAAACAAGTAAGTAGCTGCTTTTACTTGGAGCTGGAAAAATTTTGAATACAAAAAAAAATAATGAAACACTAATTAGGAAACTTTTTTTGCTCTTCAATTAGTTTCCATTCAAATTTTAAAAACAGATGCAAATAAGCAACAAATTGAATTTTATTTTGATCAAAAATTATTAAAAAATGGTTTCAAAATTGTACGAGAAAAGTATATATTGCAGAAATACATTTTGCAACAAAGTTTAACTTAATTTTTTTTGATTGAAAATTTCTGCAAAAATTTTATGCATACATGACAATGTAAGAATTAGCCTAACGTCAACCAGAGCAGAAAATCTTCTTATAGAAAACTTTTTCAAAAGAAATGTCAATCATCGTCAACTAAAGGCGGATTCTTACGAAGCGATAATCCTACAATGGAATTCAACTGACTATTCACAGACTTTTCTTGACATAAATTTTTTCATTCTTTTACCCTTTCTTTTATTCACTTGGTCAATTACTTAATTAAAAAGAAGAATTTTGATCCATTATGAGCAGCCAGAAGTTACCCTCAAATTAATAAATAAATCTCCAAAGTTTTTGTATTTAATTAAAAAACATTTAGAAATTTAAGTCCGTAAATAATTTGATTGAATCTACTGAATCTAAATTAAAAAATTTCAATTGTGAATTTTTTTACACAATTTTAAGATTTTGTATAGATGAAAGAATAAAAATTAAAAAGTTTTTTTTTTATTTTATTTTACCACCCACTGTTCTTAAGCATAATTTTTTTTAAAGAAATTTTAATTTTTGGAACATCGTGTAAAATTCGGAGCTTGATAAAATAAAAACCTATTCAATTTATCACATTTGTTACGAGCAAGTCTAAACAAGAAATTTTTCTAAGAGTAATAAAGCAATTTGTTTGTTCTCAGAGCAATCAACGCACTAATTTTTAAAAAAATATATGTAAAAATTTTAAATATGAAAATTTTATAGAAGAATTAAGTTTAAGAAAAATCATTTATTAATTAGAGATAAAAGAACTTTTCCCTTGCGGCCATCAAACGGCTAACTAGCGGCCGCCACACACGGTACCGAACACAACTCTGGTCTTTTCCATGTTTCATGTATAAAAAATAATAATAATTAATAAACTAAACAATTTTGATTTTTTTAAATTTTCTTGATTTTATCAGATTAATCAACTACTTGGGAAAATGATGAATTATTTTAAGTATTTTTTCTTCGACATTTTTTCATTCGCTAACCTGTTACTTTTGCACAAATCTAGATTTAGTCGAGGACAAAACGATTAATTTAAGCTATAAGTGATGATTTAAGTATTGAAATTATTGAAAAAAAATTTTCACTAAAATATTTATTGAAAAAAATTGGATTTTTTTTAGTTTTTTTTTTTAATTCGTTTAGTTTTATATGTAATGACCTTAATAGCTTTTGGTTGTTTTAAAAATTAAAAAAATAGAAATAAAACAATGAAGAAAAACTTTAAAAAATAATTAAAACAAAACGAAATGTTTTTCATTTCGAGGTCCAACCGGTTATAGTAACAACAATCGGCTGATTAACTCAAACAATTTACTCTTCCTGTTCATTGTTTGAATCCTCAAATATATCCTCTGCATCTTCAACATCAATGGCCAAATTTGAAAATTTATTATTAAAATCAATATTGGCGCCTTTATTCAGTATAGATTCTGAGTTAACTAAATCAGCTTTAGGTCTCATTGGTCTATTTTCCGTTTGTCCTACGCCCCTTGAATTTTTATTCCTAAAAGCATATAAAAAAAATTTAAATATTTTTGAGAGCTTATCAGATAATTACATGGGTTTAACTCGGTCCGTATTTCGTTTGTCTTTATTATCCCTACTATAGTTATCTCTAGACGGTCTGTCTTTATTATGGTATTCGGTTCGTTTTGAAGGAAATGACCGCCGTTGATCATCACTGGGCTGTCTGGCACCTCTTTGAAAGTTAGCAGGTTCTGAACTGTCTTTGGTAAACAATTGGGCTGCAGATGACTTTGACTTCCACGGATTTTCTTTTGATAGTTCAGTTTCTGATTTTTTTTGATATCTTTGCTGGGGCGAAACATTAGACCCGGGACGATTTTTAATGCTATTATTGTTGTTGTCATTTTTATTGATTTTTGGCTTGCCTCCAGCAACATGGACTTAAAAAAAATTTAATTTAAATTATTTGAAATATTTTTTTTTATGCTAGCAAACTTACAATCACTTTCTTGAGTTGTGGACTCTTCCCTTAAATTAGCAAAAAAATAAAAAATAAATAAAACAACTTAATGATTAATTTATTGTTACTCTTGGGTGTCTTCTTTTTCTTTTCTTTCTTTTTCTAGTCTTTCAGCTTCGAGTTTATCTTTCTTTAATTTTTCCTCTATTTCTCTTTCGCGTGCAGCGGTATTTACCGGTTTGGCCGAACCGAAAATGGACGAATTTTGTTCGCTGATTTCGTCTGCTTTGTTTTCAGACGTTGTTTTAGTCCTTGGCGCTAAATTCAGCTTGGGTCGTTCAGTCATAGAAACTGTGGGCGTTGATGTGGCCGAAGAAGTTGATTGAGTATCGGCTTCGGTATTTTCGAAACGGTGCGATTTATAACCAGAATGCTGTCTTCGCTGATAACCTTGATTATAATGTTCTCTTTGGTGTTCTCTTGGGTGCTCTCTTTGGTGGTAGCCTTGTTGGTGTCCGCCTCTTCTTTGCTGTCCATAGCTGCGTCTTTGCTGGTCGCCGTACGAGCGAGAAGGTGGCGCATCTTCTTCGGTATGGTGTCGACGCCAATCGGCTTCATCGCTACGCAAATCATGTTCTCGATGCCTTTGCTGTCTGTGATTGCTTTCCAGCTGAATTCGCATCGGTCTATTCAAAAGTAAAATTCCGGTATTTTTCAAGGCTAAGATCAGCGATTCCCTGTCGATAAAGTCCAGGTATCCGTAGCCCCTGAGCGCACCACGGTCGTCTGTTGACACTCTAAAATTTAGAATTCCGGGCAGTATGCTGCGAACTTTTTCCTCGTTAGCTTCAAAGCTTATGTTGCTAATGTGGGCTGTGAATGGTGGCTTGTTTGGAACTTGGCTCAAGTCAATGTCCGGTTCGGCATATGCTTTTGTGGCTGTGGGAAGCTGAGATCTGTCAAAATTGAAGTCAACTGGTTTCTCTTTGATTTTTTTAAGGTTAAATTAATTAATAGATTTAACATTTTTAAATTTATTTGACAGATTTTAGGAAAAAAATTTCAATTTAATTTTTCAATTCACTTAATCAATTAAATGTTCGCTAGGATTATTTGATTTGGAAAAAAAATAATAATTTTTAGAAAATTAATTACTTTTGAGAGAATATGTCAAACAAAAATGCTTTAAAAAAAAAATCTAAATACCCGAGTCATCTAACTTTTCCATTTCATCCGCCCAATTAATTGAGGACTGAGCTGAGGTCTCGTTTGCTGTTGGAGTTTTCAGAAGGAACTCTTGCAAACTCATTTTGTTTTGATTTTTCTTTTTGCCTTGCTCTTTTAGATAAAAATAGTGTTTAAAATAAATTATATAAATTTTGTATTGATCTAACTCACTCGACATCTTTTCCAAATAAAAAAGATTTTCAAAAATTAGTCTAAACAAGTAAAAAATTATTTTTAAATATCATTTTACACACGAGGTTTTTATTTTTTAAATATTTATGCTGGTTTTAAAAATTAAAGTTTGTGTCTGACTATGGACATATTTGTGTTCATTTTAAATACATTTTAAATAATCTAATTTGAATGTTCAATGAAGAAAAAGCGGATAATTTAAAAACAAAATAAAATGAATACGGTTATACGTGTTTTTTGATGAAAACTTTACGAATATTTGTTAGATTTTTTGTTATTTGTGTATACGAACTCGAGGAATCAGGGGAAATATTGTGTGTGATATGTTTATGAACATTTTTTGGCTACAACAAAATTAAAAAAGCATAAATGCAGAAATTAGATTTTTTCCTAGTCTAAAATGGATGTCTCAATTTACTTTATCGTACACGCGCGCTAAATCATTTCACATGCATCGCGAATTTTATATCACTGTATCTCCATAGCAAATATATAGTGTTTTTTTCACAATTGATAAAAACGTGAATATTTTATCATTAAAAAAATAAAGAAGATAGACATTTTTTTTGTCTTGTGAAAATTATTTCACTTTTATTGTAACCAAAAAATCAATTTTTATTTATCTGGATTAAAAATTCAACATTTCTAAATAGCTGAATTATTTTTTTTTTTAAAAAGAGGAAATTGCTTTTCAAAATAGGATTTATTTAAATGGAATGTTTTTAAATTTACTTAAAAATTTTATATAATAGATTATAGTTAGAACTCTAAAATAGAGAAATAAAACAGATAGAGACTCATGAATTATTGATTAATTTTGCTCAAATTTTTATTGATTGAACATCCTGAAAATTGCTTAAACTTTTTTTGTTTTAAACCAGAAATCATTTTTATTTATTTTTTATGAATGAATTAGCTCATTTATGTCGGACATTCTAATGGGGTTTATCGTCTAATATTTCTATAATCTATACAATTAATTTTTGAAAAATATAATCATGAACATGAAAATTAGGGGATTAGAATATTTTGTTGAAAAAATTTGTTTTTGTTTTTTTGTTTAAAACAATAAAAATACAATATTAAAAAAGTCCTCATATTTTGAACTTTAATTGTCAAGGATTTAACTAATATAACAATAGTTATATTTTTTATTTTAATGCTTTAATTTAAAAATGGCATATATCATTGATCCTTAAAAAGATAACGTTTCTTATCTAGTTTTGATTTTTAGTTTTATACTGTCTAATGTATAAGCCATTTAATTGTTACTGTTATTTGAAAAGTTATTGGAAAATAACTTCTAATTTAAAAAAAGTATTAAGTTTTATTAAGATATCTTTTTAATGGATAAATGATAAATGTATCTAAACCAAATTATAAAGAACAACATCTTGCAGAACGGATAATTCGACAAACAATAGTGTTTGACTTTAAATTCTCTCTTTTTTTAGGTAAATTGGGTTAAGAAACATGACCTTTAATTTATTTTTAAACTTTGTTGAAATAAATTGACTAAATTGAATTAAGCAAAAAAAGAACTCAGATCTTAAACCAAAATTTTTTAGTTTTTGTTTTTAATCTGTATTTTTTGAATATGCTTTTCTCAACTTGACTAATGTACTTTAACATTGTCATTATCAAAAGATCTGAATATTTCTAAAATTTTTTTTTTCATTTAGTAAGCATAAGTACTTATAGTATTATTATTCATAGATACGCAGTTGTGTTGAGTTAAGTTTTTTTTTAAAATGAATGTAAAAATTTTTTTTTATTGGAAAATCTTTAAAGTTATCAATAAAATTTTATTAGTGCTAAAACTAAAATTTAAATTATTTTTTTTATTAAATTGTCTTGTTTAAAGAATTTAATTTTTGGACATCAAAAAACCAGATATTGAGAAAACTTTTGAAATCGAAATTTCAAACATTCATATAAGCTGCGAGAAATCTAAAGCAAAAATATTAAAAAAGGTGCTTTTTTTAAGTACAGTGTTATTTAATGGTTATTTAAAAAATTTAGGTAATTTTTTTTGTTCATTTAATTAAAAATAAAAATTTTAAGATTCAAATCAATTAGTTAAATTTCTTTTTTTTGTTGTGTTATTTTTCTGAAATAAATATTATAAACTGAATTAGTTTAAATAACTAAATAACTGAATTAATTATTTTGTTATTTTTTTAATAAATTAGTGAAGGTTTCTACTGGATTTTTACTACAAATTTTGTAGATAAATTTTATTTATTATCTTAATTTCCATAGTATATTAATGAGCGCAATTTTATTTAAAATTTGTAATTTCTTTTGAAAATATGACTCTCATTTCGGCAAATTGAACTTTATGATCAAATTAAAATAATCATGCCCAATTTTTTTCATTTAAAAAATGTTTTTAAGTTATTTTAATATTTAAATTTTTTTGGAGAAACATATTTTCAAAGTTAACATTCTATGTTAAACTTAGTATTTTATAACTGCACATTTCTGCAAAAAATTTCTGTATGCAGAATTATGCACAACACTCAGATATGGTTTAACATAGTATGCTACATATGAAAACATGTCTCTGCATTAAATTTTATTTTTTCAAACACTCTTAAAAATTTTTTAAAAGATAAATTTTGAGTATGAGCATAAAAATTTTGATCAGAAACTTCAATTTGCCCTCATTTCCAGATATAATTTTTTAGTTCTAAATTATTTCAAATTTAAATTAAATCTGATTGTTCTGATAAACTGTATATATCCATCATCTTAAAGTCTTAAATAACAAGCTGGTTTTTGAATCGAAGTTCAAATCCTCTAATATTAATGATCTAATATTTTTTTCTTAATTAAATATTTTAATTTTAATCAATAGAAAATTTTTATCGAGTATTGTACAATTTAAATTAAATTAATTATTTTTTATTCCAAGAACTGTTAAATTAAGTAAAAATTGAACAAAAAAAATAATGTTTAATTTTAGATTAATAGTATTAATCTATAAATGATTAAATTCAATATTATTGATGTTTTAATTTAAGTCTTTTTGGCAAATAGATAATATTATTTAGGTAAAAACAGAACACAAAGTTTCAGGATATTTTTTGAAGATTTTTTTATCTATTTAAATTTTAATCAATTAAATAACGAAAAATTATTGTTCAATTTGTACTGAATTTCACTATTACATTGTTTTAAGCTTCAAAATTACTGAAGAACTTCTGATTTAATTATTTAAGCTATTCATTTTTGTTAAAAAAAACATATTTATGGTGAAATAATTTGGGATTTTAATAAATTAAGCTTTCTTGTTGACTTTATTCAAATAAATTTTGATGAACTCCCTTGTTTAGGAAAATAAAGCAGCCGTTTTGTTTTTATTTAGGTAGAATAAAAAAATTATTATTTTATAAACAATAAAATTTAAATATTTTTTCACATCTCTCTAAATTAATTTTTACTACTAATATAATTAAAAATGATTAACTTAAAATTATACATGAATTATGATCATATCAATATTTGAAGAATTGTTCAAATCGCTGAATCAATGATTTAGCCGATATTTCCATTGTATATATTATTATAAAAGTGTTATTTGTTTGATTGAGAAGAATACCTTAAAATTTAATCAAAAATAATGAATCTCAATTTTTTTTTAATTTCGTGATCTCAAAAATAGAATGCTGCAAAAAAAAAAAATTATAGTTAAATGACACCATCTTTTTTCAGATATGAGCTCAATTTTTAATCAATTATCCTATTAAATTTTCAAGTTTTCTTTACCATCTAGACTAATCAAATCTAAAAAATTAAAATAAAGTCAATATTTTTCAAAAGAAAGTGGCTTAATTCACGCGGCTGATCATTTGTTTTTTTTTTTCAGATAAATTAATCAATTAAATTTCAAAAAATGTCATATTCAGTTAAAAATTATTAAATTTTTCCATTAAATAATCATTGGTAGATATTTTTCAAATTAAAAAGCAAAAAAAAAGCCATTCAAACAGAAAATTACTGACATTTTCAAAGAAGATTTCATCATTCGGATTATTCATTTCAGTTTACGATTAAAAAAAGGTGCTTATAAAAAATTATGCTAAGAAAGGTCCCTTGTGTATTTAGAAGAAAGAATTTTTTCAAAAAGAATTATTAATAAATATAGGGATTAGGAAAATAGCTGAAATAAATTAAGAAAAAAAGCTATGAGATAATATATACAAAAAATTTTTAATAGAAAAAAAAAATTTATGTTTTTTATCAGCCTCAAGGAAAACTCGATTGTTCATTTTGAGTGCTTAATAAAAAATAAAGTTTAAAGCAAATGATTTTTATATAATAAATAAGAGCTAATTAAAAAAATGAGAATTTCAAGACACTTTTTCGTTTATTAATTTAAAAGATTAAGTTCGTGTAAACATTAATATCACTAATATTCGTTATTAATAGAAAATTTATTCAAATACCTAATGTAAATTAAAGATAGTTTAAAAATGATTCAGAAAGTTTTTCTCCTGCAGAAAAAATTGTTACAATTTTCACTGTCTTAAAATACCATGCCTTTTGAATTTTCAAATTACTAAGAACTCCCTCAATTCTAATATAAAAACTCTTAGTTAAAGAGCCCTCTTTAGAAATTAAATTAGATCCGGATAGTTTCATAACAACAATTAAATTTCTGTTATCATGAATCACAAACTTAAACAATCGCTCTCGTTCCTAGACCAAATCAACATGTCAAATACATAAAATGTTAATTCTCAAGATTTAAGAAAAGAACAGTAGAATTTATATTAATAATCTAGCTTGAACAAATTTTTGAAATAAATTAAACAATTTTAATTATAATATTATTATTCTATACAAAAATGACAACAGCTTGATTTCTTAAGTTGAGAATATTTAAACCAAAGAACAATTAAATTTTAGATTGATTCTTAAATTTTCAACAAAATTTATTAATTTATAATATTTAAATTTTTAAAAATTCGCAATTTTAAAATAAAATATAAGAATTTTCTAGCTTTGACTTACTAAGAGTAACTAGTACATTATTCAACTATTTGAATAAAGGCGTAATTTAAAAAATCAAATCAAAAACCTATTTAAAAATGAAAAGCATTCATTTTATGTGACTGACAATTAAAATTTTTATTTCTAATATTCAAAAGACCGAGCTTTATGGTTTATTAAATCAATTAATTTAGTTTTTCTAATTAAAGTAAAAAAAAACTGCTCTATTTTAAGCCATTATGTTTTGTTTTTTTATTTATTTTATAGTTCAACAAAAATTTAAGTGTCAGATGATTATATTGAATCGGGACCAAATTAGGATCATTAAATTATGTTTTTTTTTTTAGGAAATTAAATATATTTATTTGTCATGACCTGGTAACAATAAAGTTGCCTAGCAATAACAGATAAGTTTTATAAGGTAAAAAATTTTTTGCATGTAAATGAACTTAAGACTATATTTTGGTTAATTCAAATTAAAGCTTTGGTGCAATTTTAAAGAAAATTTGCAAATATATGTAAAATATAAAGATTTAAAATATTAATATTGAGACAAAAAGATGAGTCAGTACATAACACTTAGTTAAAATTTTTGTAGCTAAAGAAAATTTTGCAAGCTTCATCATAAAAAAAGAGTTTAAATTTATTTTTGAATTCTGATTAAATTTTTTAATTCAATCGATCAATATTTTAACGAAAAAAGTTCCAGTGTATTGTTTGTTAATCGATTGAAAAAAAATCTTAAGTTTGCATTTTTTTATTTATTACTTGTAAAGCCATTTAAAAGGTATTAGCTTATTTAAATAAAAAATTGTGTCCCAAATAGAAACCTAGTCAATTAGAAGAAGTCTAGACTAATTAAATTCTAATTTTGCTTTAGATAAGAAATAGAATAATTCGATATAGAAAAATTGTCTTGAGAAAAATGTCTGCCGGTATAGATCAACCACATCATGTAAAATTTAACCTCCAAGAAGAAGAAATAAAAAATCACCATGAAAATTTGGACATAGTTAAAATTGAAAGCAATAAATATGACATCAATCTTGGTTACTTGAAGATAGATCATTTTTACAAAGTAGTTTTTAGCTTGAAATTAGATGGAAATTATAAGAACGTCGTTTTTGTGTCTGACTTATCAAGTCCTCAAGTATCTTTAAAAGAGTTGAAAAATAGATCAGATCTGCCAAAAGGTGAATACGAAATGTGTTTTGTTTTCTATGCGTCAAAAGAAAAACACGATAAAGAAACGGCTTTCTTGCGACTTGGTGATGATGAAGAAAATATGCTTGAGATAAATTTTGAAGCCAAAGTTCTTGGTGCTCATCAGGGTACTCCGCTTCTTCGAAACGGTATTACTCTTTTACCAAATCACACCAACCATCTGGATTCGAAAAGCATTCAAAAGCTACACTTTAATATAAATTAAAATGAAGTCTAAATCGAAATAAATTTGTGAAGAACAAACCAAAAGATTTGTACTCAAATAAATGCGTTTTATTTTTTTTTTCAGCAAAAGTCAAAGATTTATTTTTTTTAAAAATTTTGAGAATTATTCTAACTTTTGAAAAATTAAAAAATATCAAGATTGTTTTTCAAAGTTAAAATGTTTTCTTTTTTCTTTTTTTTTTCGAAAAATTAAGTATTTTATACATAAAATATTTTTACAATAAAAATAAGAAATATATGATATTTAATGCTTCTTAATGTTTAATAAAACATTAAAAAATTATTTAAATTTAATTATGAAATTAAAATATCTCAATTATTTAGCTTATCTAAATTATTTCCAGACTTAAAAGTATTATAATTTTTTTGAATATTCAAGACTTCAAAACTTCAAAATTAAATATTATCTCATTTAGAAATCAGCGCGACTTTTACTTCCTTTATTCAAAAATTCAAAGTGCTTTGTAATCAAGATTTTTTGATAAAAAATAACTATCTTAATAAAATAACTCTAATTAGGTACTATTTAAGTTTTAAAACATCTTCTTAATCTGAATTAAAAAATGGTAAAATTTTTTGTATTTAAAAATCTAAATAATTAGTAATCAATTAACTTTTTTTAGACTTTTTTAAATTAAAAACTGTATAGACAAATTAAACTATATTTTAAAATTAGATTTTATCTCGAAGTCATTTTTTTCTTTTAAATTAAAAAAAAATAAATAAATAAAAAGACAAAAATAGCATTTAAATGCCTTAAAAAAAATGTAACTAAATAAGAATAAACATAAACGATAAAAATAGCGCTGATATTTTTTAAGAATGTGTCACAAATTTCCTGAACTAATAGGTTCCAGAAAATGCTGTCAATTTAAAATTTTTAAATTTAAGTCTTTAGTTTTAATAAAATCTAATGCATCAAATGCTTGTATTTTTATTATTAAATTGACTAAAAACCAAGCCTTTTTATTTCTAAAAATAATTTACTTTTAAACTAAAAAGTTAAAGTTAGATTTTTTTTCAAAAGATAATTTAGTTATATTTATCAACTTGAATAAAAAAATAAGAAAAAACAATGACTGGCTGGTCTCTTGAAGTTGGCAAAATATTGTGGTTTATTTTTTCACTGGAGACGATAATTTTGTTTGTTTTCAGCTATTTAATGTATTTAATTTAATCAGCAGAATTTTTTTCCAAATTTTATTTTTATTTCTAAATAATTAATTAAGGATAATTGTCTGGAAATATCAATATTTTAAACATAGAGGTATAAAGACACCAAAATTTAGATTCATTTGTGGTAACTATTTCGATTTGATTAGAAATAAAGTTAGGCAAATTTTCCCAAATTTAAATTTGTTTTCTAAACTTTTCTAATAGAATGAATCAGAAAAAGTGTACAAATGGACTTTACAATTGGGAAAAACATTTGGGTATCATAAAATACGTTTTAAATAAGGAAAAATTTTAATATTCTTATTTTAAAGATATTTTGAAGGACACAGTCCAGTTTTAGTAACCAGTGATTTGGAAATTATACAAGAAGTATTTATTCGGCAATTTAGTAATTTTTCGGCTCGAAAGGTTTTTGTAAAAAAAATTTTTTTTGATTCGAATTTTATTTTGATAAAAAAAGAAAAATCCTATGGAAGGAGCTGACAGCAGAGAATTCAATCATCTAATGAGATCATCAAATTGTAAATCAATTTTACTCAGTAAAAAAAGAAATTATTTAAAAATTTACAGGTAGATGGAAACGAATGAGATCTGTCATGAATCCAACATTTTCTAAACAAAAATTAGAAAAAGTAATATTTTTTTTTTTAATTGGAGGCATCAATAATGAAGAACATTTTTATATCTAGATGAGTCCACTTCTAAATGAATGTATAGACAGACTTATTAATAAAATAAGAAATAACATTAAATCTACTTTGAAAATTCCAGAGTAATCAAATCAATTGATTAGGATTTTTTTAAATTTTAATTCTAAATTTTCAGAGCTTTCAAGAAGCTAACTATGGATTCTCTTTGGAAATGCACTTATGGCATAGATATAAACATTCAAAATAAACCGAATAACGAATATTTTAAAGCAAGTGAAAAAATTTTTGCTGATGCATATAAATTTAAATTCATAAAAATACTATCAAGTATTTATTTATGATTATTATTTATTTCTTTTTTAAAAATTAATTTTTAAAGTTTTATTTCCTGAGTTTGACTTTTTGTGGATTTTTTTAACAAATTTCCAGAACGAAATAAAAAAACGGATCGGTTTAGGTACATCTATTTTTTTTTTAATTTTAAATAACCATTGAGTTAAGAGAATGAACCAAAAGTGTTTATAATCAATGAATTTCATAAAACTTTGAAAGAAAGGATATCCAGTGATCAAGTAAATAATGCTCAAATGCTAAGCTGT
Source organism: Brachionus sp. 'Tiscar' (assembly GCA_006352455.1). Lineage (NCBI taxonomy): Eukaryota > Metazoa > Rotifera > Eurotatoria > Ploima > Brachionidae > Brachionus > Brachionus sp. 'Tiscar'. The sequence continues at coordinate 3,581 of VANL01000309.1, read as the reverse complement.
ACTAAAGTTACAAAATTTGTTGTTGGGAAAATATATTTTACTCTTCATTTTAATTTTGCTGGTTGAAATTGACTATTTTCCCGTTTACCGTATACACTTGCAAATAAGTGCCAGCCAAATTGTGTCTTTATTGAAGAATTAAGGACCCTAGCTGATAGAAAATTTCGTTTAATAAGAATTATTATACAAATATCTTAAAAATAAAGAGACTGCTTTGCTTTAAAAATGGGAGTTTTTTGCGGTACTTATTTGTACTTTTTTTTTAATTTTGAAATAAAAAAGTATCAAAGGTTTTATTACAGTCAAAATTTTATCATTTAAACAAAAATATATGTTCAATTGTTTAAATTTAGCTTAAAATAAAGCTTAAAAATTTTGAATTAACTTTGGTACAAGCTAGAACCCAAATTAAAATAATAATATTAAAAATATATCTTTAAAGGAATACAGAAAAGATTATATGCAATTGTTGATTGATTCTCTTGATGATGACGAAAAATTAATTAAAAAATATGATCATCTTAACATTAAAGAAATTAAAGATTTTCATTTGGAAAAAAAGCTTACTTTGAATGAAATAAAGGCTAATTTAAAAATGTTTATGTTAGCTGGATATGAGTCAACGAGCTATGCTCTTTCATTTTGTTTTCATATGCTGGCCATAAAAAAAGATGAACAAGAGACACTCTACAATGAAATAGAAGACTTTTTCACGAACAAATCTATTGTAAGTAAAAAATTATTTAAAGCTGGCCATCCAGAAGTTTAATTTGATTAAGGATCCTGATATTGAAAGCGTGAATAAGCTTCCGTATTTGGATATGTTTTGCAAAGAAATTTTGCGCTTCTATCCCATATCAAGAGTGTACTACATAAATTTTTTTCTTTAATTTAATCCAAAATTCTAACTTTTCTTTCAGGGCAAGACGATGTGTAAAAAAAACAACTGTCAAAGGAATAAATATGACACCAGGCTTGATAGTGCGAATCGATCATTTTGCGATTCATTTTGATCCTGTACTTTGGGGTCCACTTGATCCTAAAGAATTTTTTCCTTCAAGGTGAATTTCATTAAATTTAGAAATACCCTTGAGAAAAAAATAAAAATTTGTTAATAGACACAAAGAAGCAAGAAATCCACTGAGTTTTTTGGCTTTTGGACTTGGACCTAGGATATGTCTAGGTGAAAACCCTTTTTTTTTGCAAATTCAAGTTATTGATCAAAATTTACTGATAATTCAAAAAATTGTTAATTGTTAATTTATGCCATATAAGATCATGTATTTCTATAACTAGTTTCTTATCTTTAATGAAGTTTTAAATAGAAGATTACTAAATATACTTTACTTATATGATATTTTTGTGCTTTATGCCATATTAAAGCGTATATTTCAAACTCCTCTATTTTTAATTAAGTAAAAAGGATATTGTCTTAAGGATTTAATTTATTCTATAAATTTCAATTAAGTAATCAGAAATAAAATTTAAAAAAAGTAGACAAGACAAAAACTCATGAAGTATATAAAAGAAGAGTTTCAATGGTGTATTTGACATTTGATGAAAAATTAAATGAATTGGTCAAAAGATTTTTTAATAATTAAAAAAGATAGGATATATCAGCAATATTAGCAAGGACAATAAATAGTTTAAATATTAAAATTGAATTCATAAAGACTACCATAGCCATAATGGGTAAGCTCAATTTGAATTTTTCCTTTATCTCCTGTCAAAAAACATCACTTTATGACTTAAGCTTGTACATCCCTTTTTTTTTAATAAAAATGAAAAATACCTTGTTTCATCTTTTTTAAATCTGGCGGATGTTTGTTATTGTTTGATTAAAAAAAAAAGATGAAATAAAGTATGCTGCATTTTTATTTAAAAAAAAAATGTTTACATTTAGTTTATATTTGAATTTTTGAGCACCATTTTTTGAAATGTTCATATAATCTTGATAATTAACTTGAATTAGGCTTTTTTTTTGGGCATATTTCTATATTTGAAAATAAGGAATGAAATTTGCATTATCGCAAATGAAATTAGCATTAGTGAAATGCTTGTTAAAATTTGAAATTGAGAGCACTGATGAGACGCCTAAATTTTTGGAATTCAGCGAAGGCATATTACGTACAGCGATAAATGATTTTCAAATTCGATTTAATCCTAGAATCGATAAGAATTAGTACAATTTATTTGAAAGATAATTAAAAAATAAATTTAATTTAATAAAAATAACCTTTTTAGTAAATAAAAAATTCAAATAATCAATTATTTAAATAAAATTTTAATTTAAATTAAAATTTAATTTTTGTTTGATTGTTTTTCATTGCCATTCACTTATTTAAACAAATACTTAAAAAAATTTAATCAAATGTTAGCTTTATAGTTTCTATTATGTATTTTGATTTAAAATTCCGAAAAAAACTCTATAGTTGGTCTCATATTTCATTTCATTTTTAATTTAAAAATTTCTTTAAGAAACTATGAAGCTTAAAAGTTTAAATGACTGAAAATTTAATAGACAATTCCAATTTTTTCTGTACTACTCATCTATCAATTTAAATGCAAAAAACTTTTACTTGAAAATATTTGAAAAACTATTTAAAGTGTTTATAAATTTAAAGAAAATTTCTTGTCTAAAAATTGTCTAAGTTTTTTAATCGACTTATCTGATTTTATCTGTCACGGTCAGAAAAGAAAAAACTATATAGTAAAATGGGGTAAATTCGTTATTTTTTTTATTTAAAAAGGTCTAGGGGGTGGAAATTTAATTGGATTGGTATTATTTGATAGGATTTAAAAAATTTAAAAATTTTCGGTCAATTTTGAAAAAAAATTTTAATAAAATAAAAAAACATAAAAAAAATATATACATTTAAAAAGAATGAGGTTCGTTAACGGTTTAACCCCAACGGTTAGGGTAAAAGTGATAAAATACAAAAAATAAATAAAAGAAAATTAATTGGAAAATTAATTCCATGACCCCAATCTGAAAGCTTAATTTTAACATCCACAAGTAATTCCTCGAATTCTTTTGGAACCCAAGGCGTTGAACCGGTTCCTTTTGTACTTTTCATGTGTTCTATCATGAAGAGTGGAATATGGAATATTGAATCTAATTGCCGCTTGAGTTTCTATATATATTAAGTTTTTTATTTTTAATTTCGTTTATGGCTTTATTCAGTGACTCGTCAGTGTATTTTGTAGCAGGTTTATTTTTAAAAAAAAGATCATTATAAAAAAGAAACTTTCAATAATCAATTTATTTTTATATAGGAATTAAAAAAAAAACAATTAACGGTACAAACCAAAAGTAAATTTTTTTATAAAAAATGTGTTTTTTTTTAATAAAAAGAGAACGGTTATCTCTTTGAATAAAAACGATTGAAAAATGAAACCAGGTTAAAAAATTACATAGCTATGTACATAGATATTATACTAATTACATAGATATTTTTTCTAGGACAAAGGGTCATTTTTTAATTTTTTCAAGAAGTTTTTTTTTACTGTTCACTTGTCAGACCGCACTTAGAATACGCGATTAGCTCTTGGTGTCCTTATTTTGAAAAAGATGTGAATGC